>JAHWFP010040582.1:0-13757 GCA_023313725.1 Lithobius niger
GGCAGTCGGCGATCATCAAGTCCTTGCCATTCCGGTTGCTTTTTCTGTAAGCAATTTATTTGTTTATTTACATTTATTTATAGAAGAAATTGCTTTTTACTATTTATTTATTAATCAAATTAATTTGGGTGAGTTGATAAATTAGTGCGAGTAACCTTAAAATCCACAATAGCATGCAGTAAATTTCTAATCAATGTTGAGGGTATTGTTCATGATAAAACATAAATACAATAAAAGACAGGATCAACTCCCATTAGTGGCGTAAATTGGCTCACCATCTTGAAAGTATACATGACACCGCCCCTAACTGGAGCTGATCTTGTATTTTTTTGTATTGATGTTTTATCATGAATAAGCCCCTCGACAATAAAATCGAATATTAAAATCGCGATTTTACTGCATGTCATTGTGGGTTTCCGTCCATCACCTTTAGAAACATACAGTACTATTGATAATAACTCAATGAAAAACACCCATGAGCTGATTTAGCTAGCCACCAGAACCACTCTCAAGTATTTTCCTTTCTCTGTTTATAAACCTTTAGGATTGCCAATCAGATGATTTTGCTTCCATGTGCTAGGTAAGACGTGCAGCAGTGAGAAGGAAAGTGATTAGAAAACGAACTTTGTTTTACATACAAAGTACTATAAAACAACATTTCGGAGTCAGCAGTGAAACTTTGACTTTACTGTTCTAACTTGTAAAATTAGGTAAAAGCAATTTTTCCTTTTATCTCAAAATCGGAATTGTACAGTAACTTAATTCTTACTTTAGACCAAGAAGATAAACCAAGTAATGTGACGAGTTTGCATGCTGAAATATTTACAAATAACTTACAAAACTACGTTTCCAAAGATCCAAGACGTCTATTCTTTTGGAGTTCTTAAAGGTAATTAAATCCCACACCTTCACACTGCATGAATCTGTAATGTTGTTTAGTTGTGCGTAATCTTTTTGTAGAGTCAGCACGTCGTACTCTTGCATACACATTATGGTTGACGGGCCAGTTGTAATGGGTTTAAAGGAAATATCCACCACATCTCTTGTTGGGTGTTGCAGAAACTGTGAAAGCCTTATGGTTGTTACAATTAAGAAAAAACTGGAAGTGAAGAAAGTAATCAATCGCTTTTTCCACTTGCGGCCTTTTTCCTTGGAATCCGGAGTTTCATTGCAATGAATACTGTAGCATGAATTCAAGTTCTTATATGTTTTTTGAACGATACGGTACATGGGATCAGTTGATGTAAATTTAGGTACATGCTTCTTATAACGGATGCATTGGTTTACAGCATGAATCAACTCGGCAAGGGTTAATACTGACATACCAATATACAACCCTGAATTGCCACCGATGTCGCAAAGCAGCTGAATGATGCTGTAGATGAGCACTTCTTTAACTTCCGTCTCATCTGGGCTACTGAATTTTATAAGAAAAAGAGAACCTCGCCCAGAAAAATTCTGATTATCTTCATGAAGTTTAGTGAAATGAAAACGGCGATGTTGGCATTTGCGTGTGCAACTGCATTGCTGGTCAGTAATCCAAGGAACACTGCTGTCAGAAAGAAAAAACGTTTTGTACCAAAGCCATGCGAATGCTACAGTTGTGGCTTCGTTTGGTAAAGGTGCAGGCTTGCCAAATTTAGCCCTCTTCGGATGAAATGGAAATCTACAAAAATAATCAGAAGAGGACTTTCTTCAGTACTATGCAATCATTTAGTAATTACTATCGTGCAGAAAACCATTACACCTAAAATATAGCTTTATCCATGAGTTCGATCAATTACAATGTTGAACTCGAATTTCATGCTATTCAGGGCATTCCCTGTTTTAGGAACAGTGGGGGTATACACCTTGGGACATGCAATGTTCTGCATCGGTCGAGCCTCAAATTAAACACGGCAATTGACTTCAATTTACGAGCATGTGATTTATACAGGGTGTTTCTAAACCCTATGCAGAAATTTTAAGGATGACTTCCTCCATACAAATGAAGGTTAAAAAGTCCTATAAACATGTGTCCGAAAATGCGTCCTGAGGGAACTGCGGCCCATGAAGGTGGCCCCCTAAAACCCAGTCCCACCCTCATATCTCGGAAACCGTTTGAGCCACAGCAATAAGCCTTGGTATGTGAAGTAATAGTAATAATAATTATTATTCCACTGTATCAGCAGATGAAATACAGCTTGGGAGGGGCAGAAATGGGGGGAATGGAAAAATGGATTGACAGAAAACACTGCATAGTTCAATTTGAACGAACAAAACCTTGTTATACGTAATCCACAGGAACTAATTGCCATTCACAGGCCAAAAGAGGTACCAGTAAGGATTTTCTTCACATGCTGTCAACTAGGACCGATAAACGGTCACTGCTTCCACCCCCCCCCCCCCCAATGCCCCGGCCCCGGGAACAAACTTTATGCGAACGTCATGCACAGCACAAACACCAAGGCAGACGTTGTCTCTCTATTACAAACAAATTACGGAACACTATATTTAAATGAAGTGTTCAAAATATCCTCCCCAGCTTAATTCATGCTTCCATGCATCGTCTCGTTGACTGCCATACCCGTTCAGAGATACTAGGGGTATTTCGTACCGTTTTCAACCCAGCCACTATCCGTTCACGGAGTTCCTCAACATTTTGAACTGGCTGTCTGTAGACGAGTGTCTTCAATTGCCCCCAAAGAAAGAAGTCAAGGTGATTACAGTCTGGGAAGGCGGGCCAGGCAATGGGTGCCCTTTACCAATCCACCAATTCAGGCCATTTCCCAGAAATTCCCTAACAATATTGCGAACGTGCGCAAGAGCACCATCATGCATAAAATAGCCATGTTGCATCCTCTTATAAACCAGGCAAATCTTGTTGCATGAAGTGTAGGTACGTAGTTTTCACCATTCAGGATCCGCAGCAGGAAAAATGGCTCTATCAAATGATTCCCCCACTATTCCGCCCCATACATTCACAGAAAATATCTGCTGGCGTCTTGATTGCACAATTGCATGGGGTTTTTCATATGCCCAGATGTGATCATTATGAAAGTTCATAAAAACATCTCTCGTAAACTGGACCTCGTCTGTAAGCAGAATCATAAGCATGAAAAGGGGGTTCCTAGCACACTGCCCTAATAGCCATCGGCAGAATTCCACTCTTGGTGCATGATCTCGATCTACCAGTGCTGGCTTAAAATGGTATGAATGCAGGAGTTGTTCATGCAGTGTTCACCAAACAGTCGCGGGTGAAACCCCTACTTCAGCAGCAGTTTGTCTTGTGCTTGTTGATGGAGTATGATCGACCATTTTCAGAATCTCCTCGTCGACTCTTGGTGTCTGAACGATACTAGATCTTATTGGGAGGGTGAACAGTGCCATGCTCCCTCAGTCGTTGATGCACGGCTGTAAACATGCGTGGGTCGGACACGCAACGGTTTGGAAACTCAGCCTGGTAAAGACATTGCTCTTCATAAGCATAACCATTTCCACGTCCAAACATATATATATCGACTATTTCCTCGTTACTGTATGCAGGCATTATGCTATGAACTTGAATCTCACAAAGAACTGACAACAAAAAGACTCGGACTTGAATGACTAGCACTTGAATCACACAAGGAACTCAAACCAGTAAACTATGACTCTGGGACGGAAATCATGCAAAGAACTCAAAACCAATAACCACATACGGAATGACTTGGAACGTAATCACGCAATGACCTCGAAACAGATAAACCCGGACTTGAAGGTCAACCGGTTCCTGTGGATTGTTCGTTCAAATTAAACCATGCAGCGTTTCCTCTTGAAACCGGTTGAACACAAAGAGGGTCATTTTGTGTACCTCTTTCTGGAGAATCCATTTCTAGTATTACATCTTAAAAAAGACGTTGAATGATAAACAGAAAGGGAGGGTATAAATGTCCCCTCCCATTTCTCCCGTCCTAGGTGTTTTTCATCTGCTAATACAGTGGAATAATAGCTGTTATTACTATTACTTCGCATACCAAGGCTTATTATTGTGGGTCAAGCTGATTCCGAGATATTAGGTTGGGACGGTGTTTTAGGGACCACTTTCGAGGGGCCACAGTACCCTTAGAAAGCATTTTCGGACACATGTTCAATTGTTCATAGGACTTTTTAACCTTCATTCTATTAGTTCCAGTACCTCGGCGTAACATATCAATATCAATGATGCCACAGTAATGAGTATTTCCTTCTTCATCAGCAATTAGTAAAAAGTCAATAACTTCTCCTAGCATGTTTATATTAACTCTCACCGGATGTAATTCTACCGAACCCTTGTATGAAATTATGTTAATAGACAAATTGTTTGCTCGTTCGAAATATTTTATTTGGTTTAAACTCACGGGAAACTTCAACATGAAATGGTCTACAGTATTCAAATATGGTTCGTAATATTTGAACTCAGTTTCGTAACACTTTATTTTTGCGGTAAAACAGAATACATATAGCAATTCTCGTCAGAATTATTCCCCATTCACGACACATTCACTCTTCATGCATAATGTTCTTGGCAAAGGTAGGAACGCACAGGGACGTAAAGGTTCGATTTTTGCAACATTTACAACTATCCCATAGACTCTCGAGTTGATCCAGCCACTGCCTTTTAACGCAAAAGCTTCGATGGATTCCTTAATTTTTTTGCATGCACTAGACAGTGCTTCCAATATGTCGGACTCATTGTATATGGGAGTGAGGAAGGCTGCAAAATATCCTCGTACAGTGTTGGAATCCCAGATAAAATCAATGGCTAAACACAGCTGAATTTTACAGGTTGTGAGCTGATCCAAACAAGCATGAATCAGAAACTCCAGCAGAGAATGTAGTAGCAGGAGTGCCTATGATGGATCTGCATGTTCAAATTCTCTGAAATAAACTCGATGTGTATCACTGTGAGCTAAAGTGCACCTAACTCCACCTTCGATATCTCTCAACTCGTTTTCGAATAAGATACACTCAGGTCGAAGATCAGATCGATGCTGGGGCAGATGACTGAATAAATCTTGCTGCGTTGTAAAGACTTTTCCGCCGTACGTGCATGTAAACGATAATTTTGAATTCATTTTCTTTTTCTTGAAAGAAAAATTATTCACTCTTTTTTATTATTTAAAAAAGTTTATTTTTGAAATTACTTTGAAATTTTTGAAATTATTTACTTTTTATTAAAAGAAAAAATTATTCATTCTTTTTTATTATATATTAAAAAATTATTATTGACATTCCTTTGAAATTTTTGAAGGTATTCAAAAGTAAAAATTATAATCATATTTTTGCCGCCTTCTCTTGACAGCTTCGATCTACCAAAGGTTTTTTAAATTTATTAAACGCTTACCCGGATGTGACCGACTGCCAAGTCACGCCACCATTTGCCATACTGAATTTTGTTATTTTATGCACTGAAGTTGTATATGCTGTTACTGGTGCTAAACTAATCAAAGGCAATTTGCAGCCTTTCTCAGAGTCACACCTGAACGGCTGCAGATAATACTCTACAACTGCTGCAGAAAATACTCCACAACTGTTGCACAAATACTGCTCCTGAATCATTCTAGAACTGCTGCAGAAATACCACAGAATCATACCTGGATTACTGAAGAAATACCATGAAGCACACCTGGACTGTTGCAGAAAATATCACAAAGCTGCTGTTGAAGCGCCTCAGTCTTGCTACAAATTCTCACCACAAATGCTGCAGAAAAAATACGCAATCCTCCAAAACTACGCAAAATTTCCCCAAGAGCTGATGCAGAAATGCTACAGATCACACCAGAAATTCTACAAAACACCCTGAATTTGCCCAAAACTACAGCAGTTTCCTTCAAGAGCTGATGCAGAATCACTTCAGGACTATTGAGAAATACTCCAGATATGCTGCAGAAATACTCCAGACATGCTGCAGAACCACTCCAGAACTGCTGCAGAATTATCCCAGGAATGTTGTTGAATTACCAAAGAACTGCTGCATAATTACCCCAGAACTGCTGAAGAAACACTCCGTGACTGCTGCAGAAATGCTACATTATTGCTGCAGAATTATCCTAGAATAGCTACAATATTACCAATGAATACTGTTGAATCCCCCTAGAATTGCTACAACAAATACCCCAGAACTGCTGCAGAATTACCACAGCAATTACCACACAACTGCTGCAGAATACCCCCCCCCCTAAACCTTCAGAATTTCTGCAGAAAAATCCGCAGAACTGCTGCAGGTCAAATTCTGGAGTATGTATGTATGTCCCTCAAAATCGGATTTACCTACTACTTATAATAGGCCCAAAGCTAGTTTCCTAGTATTAATCAAAGAATCTCCTAGTTTTATACAAACCAGATGACGGAACAGATTGCATTCCGAAAACTTGTGTGCTTGTAATGTTTGCGCACTATGTTTTATTTTTTATTTATACTTGGCGATCAATTACAATGGCTCATATGATAAGCGTTGCACCAACTTTTTGCATGGACGGGATCATTGCTATTGGTCATATTAAAAAAAACACAATAGCAATCCAGTGTAAATAAAAGGTTAAAAAACAACAAAGTAGGATTTGCGTTAACCAGGAAAGGGCTTTAGAAATTGGGGTTAGGCCTTATTTTTGGATCAATCTTTCCATTGCATGCAAATTTTCATACACGATGATTTTATATTTTTTTCAAAATGGCTTTATTTCTTGTTGTGTTTTTTTAGATGAAGTTTTCAAGAATTCTGGGTGAAGGAATACGACCATGTAAAGCCTAGACGTCTTCAGGACGAACCTGGTTTTGAAAAAAAGCAGTAGGAGCAGAGGTACGACTTGCCCCACCCCTCCAAGTGAAGGTTCAATTTCAGTTTCCTTGAACGGCTCCTTTGGCATGCCATTCTTTACACAGTACCAAGAATTGATAGGGTTGGGGAGGAGAATTTGTAACTGAAAAGTCACTATTGAAACGTCCTAGATTCATTCCAATTAGTTCCATCAGAGTTTTCAGAGGGTGGCACGTGTTCCATCTGGTAATTTTTGGTCATTTTTCAGCCCAAATCTAAAGTAAACTAAATTACAACTAAGCTAAACTAAATAATAATTAAATACAAACTAGTTTCGTTTAGGTTAGTTTAATTTTAGGCTGAAAACTGAGTAGAATTTCCCACATAAAACTCGTGGCGCCCTCTATAAACTAATATAAACTAATTGGAATGGATCTAAGACGTTTCAGTATGAGGTCTCAGTCACAAATTCTTCTCCCCAAACCTTTAAATTCTTGACAGTACTTATACTTTTTCATTAGTGATATTGATGGTTTCTTTACTGATTCTGAAGGTGTTTGATGTGTGGCCAGCAATAGGCCATAAACACCACGGACACTCTCTACACAAAAAAACAGGGGGCAAGGGTGGGAGGTGGGGGAGCAGCAGAACCACAGAAAAGAAAACCATCTGCCAAAATCCAGAATCAGTGGTGGAAGACCAAAAGTCAACAAACATAAATGTGTACATTCTGAATGAGAAAAAAGAACCAGACACACATGGAAGTAAATCCTCAAATGAGATGGACAAAAAAAATAGGCAAACTAACTCACACATTGCTATAAACCATAATAAAAGATTAAAACACCTAAGACCAGGGAAGCGAATCTCCCATGAGAAAATCCAGCCAAAAACATATGGATCATACAAGACTAAACAAACACTGTATACAAAACGAAGCAAAGTTTTCAGTTCTCGGTCGAATATTTGTTTTTCAATCCGCAGAGGTGCTCCGTCACGGAAAGTTGTTGCGTTGCATAGCATTACGGTTCACTACTGCTGCACGGTGCACGACTTTTAGAACACGACTGCACGCGTTGCAGCAACCTTCAAGAACATGTTTTTTTGCAGCACACTTCGGTTTGCTGCTGCAGACTAAAGAAGAGAAAAACATCTATTGATAGAACTGACCATTGATATGTACATCAATTACAAGACTTATCAAAAAATAAACCAACAGATTAAAAATAAATATATCCACGGGTGCAGGTGGTGAAGACCGGTGAAGGAATCCAGAAAGATTTTGATGTAATGCACTCGAAAATAGCAGATTAACAGAGAATGAAGTCGTTGTCTTCATTATTACAAAACGTAGAGAATCGTTACCGGTATCTATATTGATGCATTGTGATGCGTGACCGGTATTGATACTGTTGCCATCATTGATTCTTTTTGATAATGGGACTGTTATCGATAATATCAAAATTAATCAAAAGATAAACCAGCAGATTTAAGTAAAATTTATCCACAAGTACAGGTCGTGAAGACCAGTGGGGACTCACCGATGCTCCACGTGCCCCACCACGATGTGAAAGAAGCCAGAAAGAGTTCGATGCAATGCACTCGAAAACAGCAGATTAACGGAGAATGAAGTTGTCGTCTTAATTATTAAAAAACGTAGAGAATCGTTACCAGTACTGATATTGATCCGTTATGTCCGTTACCTTTATTGATATGGTTGCCGTCAATGATTTTTTTTGATAATGGGACTGTTATCTGTGGTGTTTGTGGGTAGCAACACTTTAGTAATTGCTGAATAGCTGAATAGCTTTTCCCTGGCTACTGCTAGGGGCAGTAATGTTTCTCTAATTACCTATGTACAGTTTGCATTGCATCTTGGGTAATACCAAAATGCATCATGGAGTTTAATAAAGCTATATAATGTTTCAGCCAGCAGTGACACCTGCTGCCTCTTGTCTACCCGTAATGCTGTTAGTTGTCACTTCTTTATGTACACCTTTGGGCATAAAAAATGATCGCACTGTATCGAGGTTCAAGTAGCCCGACAACAATGCAAACTTTTTCATTGTTATAAATAAGAACGTACGTCACTGAAGGTGGAAGAAATTCTCCATTGTTGATGCCAGAGAGTGGCATTTTTGAATGGCATTGTTTAAAGCCCCAATATAACGAAAACGATCATTTTTTTATACCCAAAGGTGTACACCTTAGGGTGTGGGTGGGACCCTATGTTATTAGTACATATGCTACATTGGCAACGAGGATGATTTACAACTAAACCTTCTAATTATTTCTAGGGCTTAACGGCTCAGGCAGGTGCACCCAGGCTTGGCAAACCTGGCCATTTCTAGAATTAATAATTGTTAAATGACAATATACCCCCAAATTCGGTAGGCTACTAGTAACCTGAGTTCCTAAGATTTTGGCAGGTTCTGGGTAGCGGGTGAAAGTAGCCTGAGGATTTCCAGTTCTGTGCTTCAGCAACGACCAGCCAACGCTTGGAGAAGGATGGACTGGATTTCTGGATTTCTGATAATTTGGGCAATTGTCAGAGAAGGTATTTGGTAAAGAAGACCGTGCTGCAAAAGTTTTTCCCACATTTTGAGGACCCAATGGCATGGTGTCAGGGGCAATGTGGAATGTTGTGGGCGGGCTAGGGGTGAAAGTGGGCAGTCAGCTTTGTAAATTTTGGTAAAAAGTCAATGGTAATAGATGGCTAAATTGTTCTTTTGCAGGTTTAAACGTTTCAGTAGGAAATTCGAACTCTGTAGCCCATTTACAGCTCAGTAAACGGTGTTTGCTATGAAATAAGCAAAAAGTTAGAATTTTGATTAATGTTGTGTAATTAAGTGGTTTGCTAAGATTCAATTATTGCACAAGTAAGAATGTAAAAATAGCTAGGTTAAGGCTGCATCTATAATTTATGAACCAGTGAGAGGTTTATTTAAAGTTGTTACATTTAAAAGGTGGAATTTACGACTCCATTTTTGAGTGACATAGTTGTCACAAAATTATTAGCCTAGGCTGCGTGTAGTGCATTTTTGTGAATATTGAAAGATAGCTAAAACACGCAAATTATTTCAAATTTAACGTTGATATTAATTTAAACTTAGTGAGAAGATACCATTTGAATGTGGTTTAACTTAGGTTTGTTAATTTTTCTTGCACTTATGAGCAATGAAGATATAACGTTTAAAAATTCAGATGGAACTGAGGTAGCAAGACGGCTAAGTTATAGTTCTACTTCTAGTTCTGATTCTTGGGGCACGGTTAGCAGTTTAAACAATATTTTGAGTGGCCAGCAGGCTATTTTAGTACTGTAAATTTATCTAACATGGCTGCTACCAAGACTCACAAAAGGTTTGACGAGTTTGACTCAGCTTTAGTAACCTGGACTGTTTATTACGAATGATTAGCAAATCATTTCAGTGCATTTGATATCTCAGATGATAAGAAATTCCCAATTTTCTCGGCTAGTGTAGGGCGGAAAACCTATGGTTTATTGCATAATTTGTGTGCACCCATAGCACCTATAGCAAAGACTATGCACGAAATAAATACCTTACTTAAAGACAATTTGGATCCTGCTCCAAGTTTAATTGCTGAGCGGGTAGCCTATTTCAAAAGAGAACAGTTATCGGGGGAGTCTGTTGTAGCTTATATAACTGAACTCAAGTGTTTAATTCTTAATTGTGATCATGGTGACTTTTTGAAAGATGCTTTGCGCGACAGATTTGTGGCGGGCATTACAAATGGGAAAACGCAACAGAAGCTGATGTCAGTGGACCCAGCACTGGTCACTTTTGATAAGGACAGCAAAATTGCCCTTGTTCAAGAAAGAGCAGAGGCCAATGTTACAGGGTTTCAAGCTTCATCCACTCATCAAGTAAAGAGTAAGTTTCCTTCTAAGTTTAAAAGCAATAAAACGTGCTATAACTGTGGATACGAAAACCACATCCGTCTTGAGTGCAAATGGAGGAAATTAATTTGCTCAATTTGCGGGGAGGTGGAGCATCTTAGGCGTATGTGCAAGTGAGTGAAGCCAGGTGCCATGAGTACTGCGACCTCCACCTCTTCTAAGCCAAAAATGGCAAAAAGTGACGGTAAACGGAAAAACCATAAGTACTCTAAAAATAGGGCACACTTAGTATTTGAGGAATCAGCAAATTCCGATTTCGACGCCACTTGTCAGGAGTCAGATGAGAGTTTGAGATCTTAATATAAATACTATGACTTGTTTGCATGTCAATTCTAATAAATGGATGGTACGATGCGAGCTAAACGGTCACAAATTACCATTTGAAGTAGACTCGGGTTGCGATTCAACTTTGATACCCCTTGGTTGGTATAAGACTTATTTTCTTAATGTTGGGTTAAGCCCTATTCCCATTATGTTAAAGTCTTGGGTGGTGGAAGTAGGTAAAACCTCTAGGAGTAATTGAGCTTAATGTTAAATTAAATGAACAAACTGAAACCTTGTGGGCCATTGTTGCACCAGGTAATCAGCCTGCCTTTCTTGGGAAAGGCTAGATTCAAAAGTTCAACCTCAGCCTGAGTCACTTCTTCAATTTGCATGTTAATGGTCCTGAATTTGTTACAGAAGATGTGAAGCTTGCTACTGACGATCACATTTTTTCTCATCTCCCAACCTGTTTTCCCAGGTCTTGGAAAGTTTAAAGATTATAAAGCCAGTATTAAGCTTAAAGTTGGAGTCAAACCTAAATATTGTAAATCCCGGCCCATCCATTTAGCTGTAAGGGAAAAGTCGAAGCTGAAATCGACCGCCTGGTTTGGGAGGGAATCTTGAAGCCAGTTGACTGTTCTGCTTGGGCCACACCTACAGTACTTACGTTCAAACCTATCGAGGACGTTAGGATAGTAGGGGACTATAGCGTAACAGTCAACCCGGAGTTAGAAATTGAGTACTTCGCCATTCCGCATGCAGAAGAATTGTTTGGAAAGCTTTCACGGTGTGACAAGTTCTCGATTATTGACCTATCTGAGGCTTTTCTTCAGGTAGAACTCGATGAAGACTCTAAACCCGCCCTTACAATTTCAACGTGTACAGGATTATTCCAGTGGCAGAGAGTCCCATTTGGATTGGCAAGTTCACCTGGAATTTTCCAGAAACGTATTGAATAGATTTTAAGGGATGTACAACATTGTACATGAGTCACAACCCTTTAATAATGACATTTTAGTCGCAGGAAAGGAAAGGTGCATGATGCTGCCTTATTAAAAGTATGTTCTGCTCTGCAGGAAAATGGTGTCCAAGTAAAAAGGCTAAGTGTCAGTTTAATAAGACCGAAATTAAATATTTAGGCTTCAAAATTAACAAAGATGGAATGTCTAACCATCCAGAAGTTTTGGATGCTATCAGGTTGGTTTCGGAACCTCAGAATGTCTCAGAATTGAAGTCCTATTTGGGGTTTATGAACCAATATGGAAAATTTGTCTTACATTTGGCAACTCTGTTGGCTTCCTAAATAGGCTTCTTTCTTCAAAAAATCTATGGCTCTGGACACGTGAGTGTGCTACAGTTCTGGTGCACTGTAACCCTAACCTACCACTTAAACGGATTTGCGATGTGTCTTCCATAGGGGTTGAGCCTTCGTTGATGCATATCATGGCTAATGGCACTGATAGGCCTATTGGATTTGTCTCTCAGGTGCTTAGTAAAGCAGAGCTTAACTATGCCCAGTTTGATCGAGAGGCACTTTCGATAGTCTTTGGGGTTAAGCGTTTCCATCAATTTTTATATGGAAAGAAGTTTATATTGCATATAGAGGAGGGAGGGATTGAGGCTTAATGGCGCGTCGACAGCTTGGTCATTAGCGCCAGTCAGTGCAGTGGTCCGGGTTGCCACTGCACCACACATTACAGACATATTATTCAAACCACTAATCTAAATCTAATTGCAGATAGACCAGAAGGCTTTGCTTTGAGTGTTTTGCAATAAGGTGGCTATCCCAGCTGTGGCGGCTGCGTGAATTCAGCGTTGGGCGTTATATCTGAATGGCTACCATTTTGAGTTGCAACACATTCCAGGTAAAGAAACTTTAATTGCGGATTTTTTGTCCACAATGCCACTGTCATATGAGCCTCCTTTTAATGAAAGTGCCTATAGTTGCACTATCATGAACCTAAAGGTCATGGATTCGTTACCCATTCTGTCGGATCAGTTGGAGCAATTTACCATTAAAGATAAATTGCTAGCAACAGTTTATTGCTACATGTTGGATGGCTGGCCAGAGTTGTCACTGAATTTTTGAATCCCTATTTTGTGCAACTTTTGGAGCTATCTCTACAGGGTCGTGCAATATTTTGGGGGTATCGTTTGGTCATTCCAGAGATTTTGAGACCGCATGTTGTCTCAAAATTGACATTGCGGGATTGTTCATATAAAAGCGCTCACACGTTCTATAGGTAACGACTGACCAACCTTGGAGCCCGATCTTCGTTACGTTTCTGTATTCATGCGCAGGGGCTGCGTGAGGCTTCCCTGCTTTACTGCATTTGCTGGTTGCTTAAGACATAGCTTCATATTATTCAGTAGACCTAGAATTATTTTATTTTTTAAATCGTAATTTATTGATTTTTAAAATATTTAAATCTCAACATCATTTTTATGTATTCAATAACCTGCCACCCTTAAGAAATGTAAAAATTAACTTTCATTAATACAATTTAGGGCCATAAAAAAGAGGAAGAGAATGAAAAATTGTCTTCTTCGGGTGTTCGCTGATGTTTGATTAAACTTCAACTTAGGCTATATTTCGTTGGAAAATGTTCCGTTAATAGGTAGCAAGAAAAAAATATCAGCCCCCTCCCCTCCCCGTTTGAAACCTTTGGCACTTTTATACCTGCCACCCTTATAAGATAATAAAATAAACTTTTATTTATAAAATTTAAGGAAAAAAAAGGTAAGAAGATGATTAAAAATCTAATTTCAGGGTGTTTTCAGATGCTTTCTGATTCATTCAATAAAATTTCCTCCCCC
>JAHWFP010040582.1:18757-31478 GCA_023313725.1 Lithobius niger
GTGACGTTTTCCAAGATGGTGGACAATGTTGTTGTGTTGCCCATCGATGCTGTGTTTTAGGGTTGTTTTTGTAAGCCTTGTTGTGACCATGACAAGAACATACTTGTCGAAAATTAAATATTGCATTTTATGACACTGTGGTTTCACGCTTCAGGCGCGTGTGTTCTTTTGCATTTGCCACTTGACCACTGCTCAATTTTCGGAGTCTCGTTTTTATTATTTGCCCAACTCATTATTTATTTATACGTTTTAAATGCAGAATTACTATCACCTGAATGGGTTCATCAATATGTCTGCAATTTTGCAGTAGTGACAATAAACAAAAAAATCGTATTCTGCATAACGTTGCAACTTCTGTGCCGCAAGTGACGTCATTCCATGAACATCACAAACACAGCAGTGGTGCTGCAGCAGGTTAAAGAAACACAGCCAATGCTCACTCCGATATTTTTGCTTTTCTGTTCCAATACTGCACCGATATTGATGCTTTTTTGTTAAAAATACTGTTGTCAATTTGTTACTGAAACTGACGCTGCTTTTGTTACTGGTACTATTTTCGGCACCTTCGCCAGCACATTGTTATCAACACCATCGCTGATGAAGTTACTGATATTGAGGATGTTTACATTACGAATATTACGGATGTTTTATACTGTCATTATTAACACTTTTCACTACTGATACTGGTAACAATATTGATTCTTTACTGTCACCGATAGGCCCTACTGTTGCCTATATTGATGATTTCGTTATCTGTGTTGGCACCAATGTTAATGCAGTTTACCTTACCGACACTGCTGCCCATAATCAGGCTGTTTAGTTATTAACACTAGTCGTATTCCTAAACGTTGCGCACCACGCTGCGCACGCGTGTTAGCCACGAAATCGTTCCTAAAGGTTGTGCATTGGAGTGCGTGCGGTTTGGGAACATGAGAGAAACGCCATGCGTAACGCACAGCACACCGCCTCAGACGATACGTAAAGCCGAGGTGCATCGCGAGCATATGCTACTAAACAAAATGGCTGACAGCACCATTGCGACCACCAAATTTTCTATTTTGTGTCACTTGGCTTTTAATGGGAGCTTGAAATTCAAAGCAGTTAGTAAAACAAGTTCGACATGATCATCAACTGGCATTTGAAGGGTTCAGATGCTGTTGCAATTTCAAAATTCTCCGCAACACGGTCGCGATCAACTGCGCCGCAATTTTAAACAATGAATTTGCAGTTCCTAAACTTCTCACGATACGCAACGTGGGGCAAAAATACGCAGCGGCCACTTGACACACGATGACGTCACACGCAGGATACGCACGCGATGCGAATCGCGCTGCACATTGAGTTTAGGAATACGATCACTGTTAACATTTATTTATAACATTTATTTCACACCACTAACCGGCGGAATGCTACAGTGCTTACCTTCTGACAGTGCTAGGACATATTCAAAGAGTGTGAAAACCAAATTCGCAAGTCACTTATCTCGTCAACAGCAGATAGATTTACACCATCGAGGGTGTATTGGCATCCGTAGTTCGAATTTCCCACAGGAAATGAAAAACGTTTGTTTAGCAAGAGTGGCAGTTGCCATGTGTTCGACTAGTGTGCTATATTGACAATTTCTTGACCAAGCAATGAAGAGTTAGACGTGGAGCAATTTTCGACCCTAACCTTCAGATCATCAGCAAACTCATGGCCGAATTTCCCAGAGTTTTCAAGATTAAGGTCAATAACATAGATCACAAATATCAATGGGCCGAGCCCAGATCCCTGGCAGGCCGCTAAATTGGCACCAGCTCACCGGCCAATTTCGGTAATTTGTTTGAAGGTCCATTAGTTTTGAAAATTTACCGGCCATCATGGCTGGTAGAAAATTCCAAAACAAAACGGTAATATCTCTAAGTAAAAAAATCGATATTTAAACATTATTTTAACGGAGTGTATCATTATTTACCCTAATTATTAATCAAAACCTGCATAAAAACAAGGGATAGTGACGACCAGCTGGATTTGCGATCGTGCACTTAGCCACTTCCATAAACAAGCAGTGACGTTATCATCTGTTGGGTTATCTCTGCAGCATTCGTTTCTCAATGCCTGAAGTAATTGCTGCGTTATTAGCTGGCTGCATCTCCTGCATTTCAAGCTAGCTACGGTAACACTGACGAAAAAGCCAATGAAGCTCGTCTTTTTTGTTCTGTTTTCTAAAAATGCTTCTCATTCTGACACAGATTTATCAGATGATTATTAGTTGTGGCTAATCGTTTCATTAAATAAAAGTGTAAGCATTTTGGGAACTAAAATCAGAGTGAAGGGTAACCGGCTCTATACAAATTCTTTGTAAGTCATAATGCGTGGATCAAGAGGGAGGGGAGGAGAGGGGAAAAATTACACCCCCCCAAAAAAAACGATTTGAGTACCCAAATTAGCTACTAAAAATCAGTCGCTATTGAGGCTTAATAATTAATATTTTTTAGTAGAATGATTATTACATTACTTTTCTCTTACTTTTTTCCCCATGGTAATGCATAAATTACTACTGCACAAACTGGATGCATGGCCAAATCCACGAAACAAATCCACGGACAAATCCTGAAAATTCTCTAAATGGCTTAGTTTCGTCACCATCAGGTATTTTGGACACTGGAGGTTCCTCTCCACCCCACCACTCAAAAAGTCTGAATGCATCCGAACTGATATATGGTGTTTCAACACAGCCGGTTTGTGACCATCCTCCACCCCCAAAATCCCCCGATTCCACGTGTCAGATTTGCTATGGACCATTGACGAGATTTGGTTTTCATACCTAGTCTAGTGCAGGAAAGCCAGCCAGGGACTGCCATTTGGCAAATCATTTTTATTTATATATATGGTTATTTCACATTCTGGTCACCAATTGGCTCACAGCACAACTAAAATGGAAGCTTTACAAATCGACGACTTAGTTTGTGAAACTAAAATAATACGGTTTACTTCTGTGTTTTAAAAAAAAGAATGGAAAAAGAGCATTGCAGAAGCCTGAAAATTCTCTAAATAGCCTAATTTCCTCACCATCAGGTATTGTAGACACTTGAGGTTCCCCTCACCACTCAAAAAGTTTTAATGCATCCGAACCTATATATGGTGTTTCAACACTTAGCTGGTTTGTGACCAGCCTCCGCCCCAAAGATTCTTTCGTGGCCCCGCTATTGTGAGCCATGGTGCACCATAATTGCAGAGAAGAATTAAGATGAAAAAAAGATCAGTTTAATTTAAGGCCAGTAAATTTTCTGGACATCCGGGATTTTTGAACAGGTGCCAGACCAGTATGTGGTTCAGATTTTCCTAAATTTACGCACTGCCTGGGGTACCCCACTAACTGTCTATATACTGCAAGACAGGAAATTTTCTATTCGAGCCTTTTGAGAACGGTCAGCCAGAAAGGATGACAACCAATTTAACAGAGAACCTTTAATTCCACAGCTGTCTATTTTAAGCAGAAGTTTGCGATGCACTACTAACTCGAAAGCCTTTTTAAAGTCAAAATAGATGTTATCTTATAGAACCCTCACATCAAATGCCGAAGTCCAGCGATCAAGGACCAAAACAAGCTGGAGTGTAGCAGATCTCTTTGGAATAAAGCAAAATTGATCTGGTCTTAGAATGTGTGCCAAAGAACCAGAATAATTTCTCACGAATAATAGTCTCCATGACCTTACGAACAACACATGTCAGCGATAGTGGGTGGTAGTTTAATGAATCTGATGGGTAGCCCTTTTTAAAAACAGGAATCACTACCCGCTGTGTTTTCACTGCTTCCACCACTGCCAGTCTCTTTCTAGAGCGTGGTATGGCACTGACCCTCTCTAGAAAGCTGCGACTGAAGAAATCTATGAAGATATCTAACCGTTTAGCATCAGATTCGATTATGATTGGGTAGCCAAAGTTCAGCAGCTGTAGCACGTTTGGTGCTAGCAGCTAAGCTTTCGATTTCTGGAAAGTCTCTGTGTGTTCCTTGGTAGAGCGAAAAGGTACATCCTTCTTCAACGTGGCAATGAGACAATGAGAAGCCACGAATGAGCTTCTTGAAATAATTGGCTACGCCCAGGAACTGACGCAGCCGATGCACATTGCTCAGTCTTGGATAGTTTTCCAGGGTTGCAACTTTACTCTCGTCAATGCCTATTCCCTCGGCTGAGATTCTATTCCCCAAGATGACCATCTCTGGGGGAGGGAGCACAAATGGCATTCCTTCATCTTCAATGTAATTTCATGTACCAGTCAGTATTGTGGAGAATGCTCGTTAAGACCCTTCACAGGACTATGCCTTGTGGTGCCTGTCGCTACGACATCGTCACCATCATGACACAAACAATGCCAATCAGACCTCTAAGGGCGCACACCACGGCCTGTTGGAATTTTACTGAATCATTCTTGAGGGCGAACGCCATCGCGCATCACTGGAACAGGCCTCTGTAACAGGCGGAGCTAGTACACAGAGGAATTTGGTTAAACCCTGCGTCCACGTCCAATCTAACCACATATTTCTTTCCTACCAAAAATTTAAACACATCTTGTATGATTGACGCCGGGTATGTGTCAGCCTTGATCTGAGCATTCAATGACCTATAGTAAAGTACTGGACGATACCCAGCACAGTTCTTCCTCTTGGTGCACCCATCCAGTCTTTTCTGGTTCCATCATGTTGTCCATCAGCTCCGTTAACACCCTGTCAATCTCTCTCTTAATTGCTGATGATAATTGGTAGGCTTCATGCACATTTGGGTTGGGGTCATCCTTAAAGGAAATCTTGTGATCCAATAAGATAGCCGCCTTCCCTGGTTTCCTTGGGAAGATATATTTGTGGTTTGCAAGGACCTCCTGAAAAAGTTCCTTAAACTGCTCGTCTGTCATCACATTAAAGACGTATTGTTCTGCGGCCACTGCCATCCACCATATTTTATGAGTCAGAGGAAAAATGTGTCGTGGATGGTAATTAAAATATCCCTCCTTGGTGGCAAAGTCTACCATGAGGTTTGTTTTTTTCATAAAATCCTCTCCAAGGATACAATGTTCATGCAGCTGTTCAAATATATAAAAGATAATGGGCAAAGTTATTTTGTGGCATGTGATTTTCAGAGTCAGTACACCTATTGGCATCAGCAGGGTTTTATCATCCCCTAACACGCATGGTGGGTCTTCGAATGACTGAATGGTTTCTTTTGGCGCGATTGGTTTTGCCCATTACAGTGACATGTTTGACTTCCTCGATCTCGAGTCCAACTGCCCAAAGAACTTGTGTTGTAGGACTATGAGAATGCTCATCATTGGCTGTGCCTGATTTGTGGTAAAGATCCTGTGTGGTGGTTCTGGCGACTTGTTGCATTCTATTTCCATGTAACCAAACTTCTGGCCATAATAACATCTCATTGTTGCCATGCGCTTTTCCCGTGATTGTCGATAGTGTTGTTGCTCCTCAGTATGTTGTCACTGCACCAGTGTACCTTCCTAGTTTCCATTCCATCTTGTCATAGAAATTGTGTGTTACTTCCGATGATGATCCCTGAAACCCGACATTGTGTAAATGTTCTTCGTCATTGTTGAGGTGTTGTTGGAAACAGCTGGTATTTGTGTGGATGTTGACTGTATCATTTGTGATTATTGCAGCTTGTACATCTTGTAGCTTGTAGTGTTGTCCTTGAAGACAGCACCCAGCATGGCAAGTTGATTACTGCTGATGTGAGTTCCGCCATTGTCTTCACCTCTGATATGAATGTAATATTTGTCTGATGCCTTCTCTCATATTCTCAATTATCGTTGCTGCTTGATAGCCACTACGTTTTAGCATCTTTAGTTTAATAAATTGGCTCAAAAATTGCATCGATCAGTGTCTCTTCTTCTTGCTGTTGCATGTTACCATGTTGATATGGGTAGCGGCGAGCACTGGGCGTCAGACTCGATAGGCGTCTTGGTCCTCGCTGTACATCTCTGGCTTTTTACAGAGAAATAAATGTGGAGAAAGTTGTTTTGTTATCAAAAATCAAGTCATATTTGTGCTTATCTTTATGGAGATTTGAAAACACCTACCTATTTAAAAACACAAAAAGGGTTTCACACAGAAGAAAACCAAGGTAAGGTGTGGTTATGAATTAAGCAGTGTATGGTCTTCACCAATTGGGCCGAGAATGGCACGATCGATAGGCTTAACGGAACACTGACCAGCATAGGTTTTAATGATGGGGAGCTCTAAATTGTGTATACCGCATAGGTAATGAAGCAGTATTGTTAATCTATGTCGTTGATTTGATCCATGTTTTGTAAGGACAAAAATGAAGAACGTTGTATTGTTCACAAGCGAAGAATCAGACGAAGAAAAGCATAATTTAAAATGGCCGCCCGATTTCAAGATGGCGAGAATTACAGAATAATGTTTGCCATGTGTTATTGATTTTTCACCATGTGCTAGTGGATGAGTTGCCACGGTGTTGTATTGGCCAATGACTTTTCTTTTTAGCTCCAATTTTCTTGTAACTAGCAGATTATTACTGTTTGACTCTTACGTACAAGATACTTATGATAAATTGGAGACCAGAATTATGAGGTTTGAACAGGGGTTTTCTTGGCAATCTTCATTTGAAATTTTGACTAAATGGTGGGCGAGTTAAAATATTGAGTAGAGGTGCGACGAGAGGATATGTTCTTAGCTAAGCATTCGCAATCTAATGCTCCGTTTCGTTCGCAATATTGAGGTGTGGCTTTTACGAGAATAAACTCGATGTAGTTTGTGTTAAATATCCAAAGCTAAATATCACTTCAAATGTGTAAATATTAGTGCATGAAATAGGCTTCCTGATCAGCAGAGCTCCGGTAATGATGTTCTATTGTGTGAGACAATCGAACTCTTTCTATCCCACTTTTCCATACCGGTCAGATAAAACTTTTCTTTAATAGTAGCCAGTGTCATAGTTAATGACATTTGCTTGAATACAAGCAGAAAGCATTGCTACTGCAAAAACCGAGCCGTAGCCATAGCTTCGACTCTCATTTTAATTCATTTTTTAGTTTCGGCTCCATGTTTGAACTGAGCCAAATTAACATCTGTGTGTTTTAATTATAAATATAAGAGCAGCTATTTCCGGTCAGGAGTTACTATAAATGTATAGTTATACACGATTTTACAATAACCACGACACAGTAATACACGAACGTTGATTGAGAGTCAGAAGAATAATTTATATTAATTTATATGTAAACTAATCATTTCTTTACATTAAATTTGTCATTTCTTAAAGAAAATTTACAGCTGAATAGTTTTCAATATGAACCAGAGTTGAGATGTTAAACTCCAAAAAAGAAGTTTTTATGGACAGTTGGATACCATCTTGCATTCATCTGCCTTGGCACCAGATTCGGATTTAATGTTGTTGATTTAACCTTAAGCCATCTGTTACCCAAATGTCTAACCATTGGCTAATAGACGCCACATTTTTGATTTGCTCCACATTACTATTTGTACACTTCTCCAGTTACAAACATAAAAATTTCACCTGACAGCGCCATCCCTTGCAGTGTATTGGAGAAAACATTCCTCTATACATTTTGAGTAGTCGTCAATTGATATACAAGGTTCTGCAGTTCTGTTGATGAATGAGTACTGAAACAGAAAAATATGCCAACGAAATTAACTACAGAATTGTTTGACACCATAACACATATTTGCGAAGGAACAACAGAAGAACTAGACAAAGCATGAAAAAAAAAACCTTTGACAGTGTTACACTTGTTTAACTTAATGACTAAATTAACAAGATCGACCCGGAAAATACAGGTCCATTGTAAGTGTCATTCACTGTGTCATAACTACATACCTGCATATCAATTCCTGACTTTAAACTGCTATTATAGTAGGTTTAATTCAGACATAAAGTTGTAACCACGCTTAGATAAAAGATGGAAAAATGCCTTTTCCAGCAAGGGTAACTTAACTGTTTTTTTTTTAATTAGGACTCATTGTTACCTTAAAGTAAAAAGAAGAAAAAACGCTCCTGAAACAATATCTTTTTCTTTTATTTTGTTCCTGCCAAGGTTGAGGTCATTAAAAAATTGTTAAACTATGAGTAAAGGAAATATTTATCTTGCAAGACAGCAGAGACACACACGTTTCGTTCAAATAAAATCACAGGCATCGTGACAGTAAATGACGTCAATACACCACACCATAACATGGATGATATAGTGAAAGTATTATAATTATATTTGTACGCACCCAGGCAGAAGGGATGTTACGATCCAAGATGGGGGTGCTCATAGCCCCAAAATGACGTCAGATTTTGAGTAATTTTGATTTTTACCAAAATTTTTCTGAATTTATACACCCTAAAAAACTATACAATCATCTGAAAAACGCTGTTCCACCCGAAAATCACTAGGGACACTTTTGATTCTTAGATGTGGTAGCAAAATGAAGTTCTGTAAGTTTCAACCATGGCCGAATTAATGCCTTTTTCAAACCATATTTTTACTGTACTAGAACACGATATAAAGAGAATTCAAAAGATACAAATTAAAATAGTTAAGATTTTGCTTAAAACAGATGAAAATATTAGGACTCTAGATTTGTATAAACAAATATGGTAAATTATAGATGATTAGGCTTAGACATTATCCAGTTTAAAAAAATTATCTATTTAACTTTTTTGACAAAAATATTACAGATTCGTAGAATTCTGTAGTACTCATCACTTAAAAAATACCAATAATTACAAATAATTATGGAAGAGAAAACAGTGACTACTACATACGTGAGATTTTTGGTAATTATTTGGAAGAACTACTTTGCACGCTATCGACTTAATTCACCTACCTATCGATTCTTTTCGTCGGTACTGTTCAGGAAATCATAACAAAAACTTGTGCAAATGCTTATTTTTTTTTATTATTTAAATTCGTTAAAATGCTACTCACGGCCATACTGCGAGACGGCAAGATGCGTGATGGGAGCACAACAAGGAAAGCTGATTTCGACCAGATCATTAGCAAACGGAAATTATCTCGTTTCCAAGAGACGGTATATATCGGTAGGGTGGTCGGAATCACAGTCCACAGGGGCGTGCTTCGCACGCACTATTATATACATCAAGAATTAGTACAATCAGAAAATGTATGACGCAAATATTTGTAAAACAGGAACAAATTATGTCACTTCCTTGTTTCACAAATGTTACGTCATACTTGTTCTGATTACACAATTTGTCCAAGTATAAAAAAGTGCACGTGAAGTGCGCTCCTACGAACGATGTTTCATACTGTAAGGAAGTATTGGTATAGAAATAAAACTACTTACTGCGTTTTTAAATAATATAGGAATAATATAATATATGAATATCAATTTTATGCAGCCGAAGGGTACAGCTCAGCTGCACTTCGCAGAAAATTGTAAATTCTTTCACTATTTTGGTATTTTGAATTGAAGAGGAATTCGGCCAGATAGCCAACGACGTGGGCTTCTTTGCGTCCATATTTCGAGATTTTAGCCCTCACATCTCGCCACAAACTTTCAATTTTTTGGGTATGGGCACTGGTATCGGGATCGACGAAATTGTAACTACGATTTACTGTTTTGTGTTCATAGCCCAAGTCTTCCAACCCACCATATGCGGCCCAACCAAAACATGTTCTTGGTTTACTTGAAACAGTATATCTCTGTCTTTTTTTCCACTAGTACAAGAAATATCTCTATCGCAATGCTGTCTATGCCACCGAAGACCCATTGCCCTTTTATCGCAAGTCCTCTGTTGTATTTTTCCTTACCAAACTTAGCCTCGTCAATTTGTACTACGTGGCCTTTGCTGCCAATTGTTTCAGCATTTCCCGCGGTTACATTGCGCACAAATACTTCCCGACATAACGAGTAGCCTACCAGTTAACATTCGAGTGTGATGTTAAGTTTGTATTGTGAATTAAAAATTGTTGAAGTGGTGGGGGCAAATGGTTAGATTTAGGATAAGTTACGTTAGGTTAAGTTAGGTTAGGCATGAGTGTATGGCTTCACAGGCCGTGTATTACTCAAATAAACAAAAACGAACAAACAAACAAACAAATGCAATATAGTGGAAACAATTTCCAGTAATTGTTGTGTAGTAAGCTTCGTGTTTTCAAAAAAAAAGGTCCTTTTTCCCACTTTGATTCTTTTGGGGCTTTTTCTGTCCTTTTCCACTCTCTTCCCACACTGAAAACGCCAACGAGTGGTATCGAGATTCAATACATTACCGCATTCACACATTATTGTCTTCTTAAATATTCCAGGCTGGAACATTAATTTCAGAACATCTTCTTCGTCAAGACGAATAGTTTTAAAAAATACGAAAGCTCGCAGTCATCACACATCGCATCGTCTGCTTCAGCCATTTTGTCTGCTCTTGAAAAGGAGATAATTTCCGTTTGCTAATGATCTGGTCAAAATCAGGTTATCTCGCCGTCTAGCAGTATGGCCGTCGGTACAGCTGTGAGTATACGTTTTAACGAGTTTTAATAATATTTTTTAATCAATAAGCATTTGATCAAGTTTTCGTTATGATTTCCTGCACCGTAACGACGAAAGGAATCAATAGGTAGGTGAATTAAGTCGATAGCATGCAAAGTACCTCTTTCAAATATTTACCACAGTTTTAATCATTTACCAAACGCCTTTTTTTCGTGAAAAGTACAACTTCTTATAAAAACAGCTGTAAACTTGACTGTAACAAAAGCTTAAACGGATTACTTTTAAAGTTAAATGGTTGGTTGATTACTTATCATTAATATTTCTTCCGTTTTAGACTGTTTGTGGTATTATTAAAAAATCTATATATTTGTAGTCATGTACTGATTATGTTTATGGTCAAATATGTTTTATTTTTATTTAACCTTTGTTTAATTTGTGATCAACTTATCTGTTTCATAAATTTATTTATTGCCACATTAATACCGCATCACATCAAAAACCAAAACTGGTAAAAGGAGCCGACAAGTTCCGAATGGTTCGGCCCTTCAAAGGAGTGATATCAATACACCAAAACATTCGCTAAGTTAATCGCACCGCTTAATAGTTCGAAGGTTCTATAAAAACTAAGAGATTGCTACTTTCGGTAGCGAATGTTCAAGTTTTCATTTAACGTCAACAGTATTATTCGGTGCGATTAAGTTGGCGAATGTATTGGTGTGTTGATATCACTCGTTTGAAGGGCCGAACCAGTCGGAACTTGGCAGCCTCTTTTACCAGCTTTGGTTTTTGATATGATATCACTCCTTTTTTTTTAAATTGAGTATTTACTCAACTCCACTACAGTGCAGATTTTGTAATAAAGTGCCACGTCAAAAAGAAATTGGTTTTCAACAATTTGCCTACTACCTTTGCTACTACCTTTTGCCTTTAGGCCAAACCACTCTCAACTTGGTGGCCTCTTTACCAGTTTTTGGCTTTGTTTATTTTGCTTTGTTTTTACAGTTGGTGTATTTTTCGTGAATTGGACGTGAATACAATTTTTTGGCAACGTTGTTTAGATTTATCGTAATACACTAGTGTGTGTTTAGGCGCGCACGTCAGTATAGACGTTATCATTGTTCAAACTTTGGCCGTCCAATGAGAGACGATGCCGGCTATACTAAAAATGGTTATAACTATATTTTCGTACTTACGCGCCATCCAACGCCATCCCCGTTACGCCCCCAGACTTCAACCCATAAAAGGTACAGTGTTGGACAATGAACTTTAGACAGAAAAATGTTGGCTTCTCTGCTACGCTACTGTATGGATTACTCTCTTCAGGGCGTGAATGGCTGCGAAAGTTCTATTGTTTTAAGATATTGCTTTCAAAAAAGACGAATATGAATATTTTATGTCGCAGGCTGGGTGAATGATAAACTGTTACGACGAATTACGACACTAAGTCCGTTTTAGCTGTTAGAGACTTTTGGACAACGAGTCCACTTCTCGCACGCAGGTAGAGACAGTCTAAGGAAGTAATGACTTGCAGACTGAGCTTTAATAATTTAGTCTAGATAATGCAAGGGTTGGTGCGGTTTAAACATTGGCGTAATGCACTTTAGTCCTTCGTCGGTATGAGAAAATAGTGATTGGTTTTCGCTTTAATGACGTTACTTCGGTAACCTCAATATGCAAGTTGAAAATGAAATTTCCGGAAACGTTGGTCATAGTTTTCCTTTTACCTTTAACTAATGACTAAAACAGCAGCAGAATCATCGAAGAGGGGGGGGGGGAGATATGGGGGAAATTCCCGTCCCAAACCAACCAAATATATATAATGGGATAGCAGATTGCGTTTGTTGAAAACAAATTCGCTATACGCAAGATAAAGAAGTTAACAATGGCAGCTACAGAAAAAAAAGGCCGACTAAAAAAAAAAGTCAAAGGATAAAAAAGCCACGAAAAAAGGCCACGGTAAATAACCGATGGAACCTTAAACTGTTTACTGTTTTCTTCAGTGGTTTGTTTTCATAGGTTGGGTTAGGGGGGGAGGAATTGAGGATTAATGGCACGTCAACAACTAGGTCAATGGTCATTAGCGCTAACCTCAGCCACAGTGCAGTAGTCTGGATCGCTCCTGCACCACGCATTACAAAGATATTGAACAAACCTAGGTAAGAAATTTCGGTAACAGGCGAATATCTCCCTGGTGAAAAGCCCCCCAGAAAAAAAGCCCCCCGTCAATATCCCTCTGTGCGATTTTCTTCCCGGAAAATA
>JAHWFP010040586.1:0-12880 GCA_023313725.1 Lithobius niger
TTTTTTTGAATGTCTAGTACTTTGGTTAAGTTTAGGATACGTTTATTAAAACTCCTTAATTCACAACCAGTTTAAATGTTGAAAAAGTATTCCAATGCAACCTTAAACGTTGCATTGACAAAACCCAAGAATCAGTAATTAAATTTTGTGTGTCTGGGATTGCTATTTTTGAAGTTGAAATTACTGAGCAATTTTTTTTTCTTCTTTCATCGAAAAAATTGAAAAGATATGGAAGAAATGTGCGTTACGAACGCTAGCAGACAAGCAGTGTTGAATTAACCAAAATGGCGGCCACGCGACTTTCCCTCCGCCAACTGGCTTCAGCAGGTAACGCGTAGCTCTGACGTCATGCCAGATCCATCTCTTTTCTTTCCATGGTAGTAAAGGGTGCATTCTGTGCAGGAACAGTGTCTATTGTTCCGTGTAGAAATAGTGCCTCATTCAGTGTGGATACAACTAGTATCTCCGGATGTAACGTACATCTGCCACTGGAAAATTCCAATTTGTTTCCGATTTTGCTCATAGATAGTAATAAGCTGTAGTCGATATCATTTAATGAAATAATGACTACTATCATCGCTGCTAATCTGTAATGGCCGCTATCTTAAAATCGGGTCGCCATTTTGAAATTAATGATTATTATCAGATTTCTTTCAAATGTAGATATCGTGTGAAACAGTGAAGTACCACCCTCACTAGTAATCTCTAATGGCCGCCATCTTGAAATTGAGCGGCCATTTTGAAAGTATGCTGTTTATTGTCCGAGATTCTTCAAATTTAGAACAGAGACGAAATTATTGATTCCTAGTGAAAAAGTGAATGTGTGATCGTCACTAGCAATTTCTAATGGCCGCCATTTTGAAATCAGGCAGCCATTTTTAAAATTATGTTTCTTTATTGCCAAAACATACTAACCTGATAATTTTAGCATTACATTCCTCGAATGTGATTGTTCCCCTGGAGGTTTCTTCCGGTGCTCGGATGCCTGCTTGCATGCCCCTACCGCGCATGCGCGTGGCAGTCCTCCCTTATAAAAGCGACAGCGTGCACGCTATCGGCATTCATTTTCCTCCAGCGATCGCGTCGTCTATAGCCCCCACGCCGCTCTGTTCCCCGTCTTTCGTCCGCCCTGATTGCCACATCGGCCGCCGTTCCGGCTGGTTGCCTGCCTCGGCATCTTCGACTTGCGGCTTTTGACGAACTCTTACCGCCTCAGCTGGCGCCTCAGTTTGCTTCGACCTTCTCCGACACTCGTCGCCGTCTTTCGTCCGCATTGGCTCTTGGCTTTCCGACGGAGCGCCCCGCCCTCCCGGCCGTCACCCTCCGGCACGCCTCGACCAAGCCTCAGCTCTTTCGGCCGCCTCCCGCACCAGTTCCCGGATGTGCCGTGGTGAAGACGAGCCACCTTACACTCGTTTCGGTTTCGATTGTTTCCGACAACGATTGTATTTGGTACCTGGCTTGTTCATATGATGTCATCCCGATCAAGCTTCGACCAACTGGGACAAGACTCGAGGCCTCGTTGGAATGAAGAACCAAAACTGTTCCTGTTGAAGCTCTACCCTTCTCAACAGTTCTGCTGCTCGTCTCATTCGTGGCTAAATCCCACGTTTTGAGTGAACAACCAAGACGGATGTCGTCTACACCTCTTACTGCTTGTCTCGACAGTGGTTGACCCCACGTCTCGAGTGAAAATCAAGTCACCTGCTGCTGTCCACTGCTCGTCTCACTCGTGGCTAAAGCCACATTTTGAGTGAAGTACAAGACGGAAGCCGTTTGCACCCCTTGTTGCTTGTCTCGACCGTGGCTAACCCCACGTCTCGGGTGAAAATCAAGTCGCCTGTTGCTGTGTACTGCTGCTCGTCTCACTCGTGGTTAGAAATTACCCAGAAATTACCCACGTTTTGAGCGAACCAAGACGGAAGCCGTTTTCATCTCTTGCTGCTTGTCTCGACCGTGGTTGACCCCACGTCTCGAGTGAAAACCAAGACAACAGTTGCTGTCCACTACAGCTCGTCTCATTCATGGCTAAAACCCACGTTTTGAATGAAGAACCAAGACGGAAGCCGTTTGCACCTTTCCTGCTTTTCTCGAGCGTGGCTAACCCCACGTCTCGAGTGAAAATCAAGTCGCCTGTTGCTGCCTACTGCTGCTCGTCTCACTCGGGGTTAGAAATTACCCACGTTATGAGCGAACCAAAACGGAAGCCGTTTTCATCTCTTGCTGCTTGTCTCGACCGTGGTTGACCCCACGTCTCGAGTGAAAACCAAGACATCAGTTGCTGTCCACTACTGCTCGTCTCATTCATGGCTAAAACCCACGTTTTGAGTGAAGATCCAAGACGGAAGCAGTCTGCACCTTTTCTGCTTGCCTCGAGCGTGGCTAACCCCACGTCTCGAGTGAAAATCAAGTTGCCTTCCTTCTTCGCCCGTCGTCGCCTCCGGCCCCGAGCCTGGTCTTCGGCTGCTCGTCGTTTGACTGCCGTGGATGAACATCACCTCCGTTACTGGACGTCTGGCCATCTCTAGCCCTACTCGTCTTTCGTCCGCTTCCTGTGGACCGTTCACCGTGACGCTCCTGGCTTGCCGTCTTCCAGCAAGTTTCCAGTCCGCATCCCTCCCCTGGCTCTCGTCCGCCTTCTGTTCACCCTCCGGCTCTGACACCGCCATTAAGGTACCGTCACCGTGGCTGCCGCCTCCGCACGACACACTCTTCGGCCCGTCTCCGGTCTGCCCATAGCCGGGACTCCGCCGTCGAGTCGGGGTTGTTGCTCTGGCCTCCCGCCTCTCCCATCTCGACACTTGAAGCTCCACTTCTCACTGGGTTAGCCGTAGAAGCCGTTGTGAACTGGATCGTCCATCGACGGTCCCTGCCTCCGGCCTCCTCACCGTCTCCGTCCGCCTCGCCTCCGCACGCTTCACTCCCGGCCCGTCTCCCCATAGCCGGGACGTCACCATCGAATCGAAGTTGTTGCTCCGACACTTCGACGTAGACTTTTGAAGCTTCACGTCTCACCGGACTAGCCGTAGAAGTAGTTGTGAACTGGATCGTCCATCGACGGCCCCTGCCTCTCGCTTCCTCGCCGTCTTTCGTCCGCCGCGCTGATGCCGTAGCTTTCCACACGCTCCACTCGACCCGTCTCCGGTCTGTCCATAGCCGGGACGTTGCCGTCAAGTCGGGATTGTTGCTCCAGCCTCTCGTCTCCCGCCACGACATTGAAGCTTCTCGTTTCCACGCCTGCCATGGTTGCAATAATGGACTGAACCGCCCATCGTCGGCTCCGCCTACAGCTCGCCGTCTTCCGCCCGCCCCACTGATGCCGTAGCTACTGTACGTTCCACTCTTCGGCCTGCCTCCGGTCTGCCCATAGCTGGGACGTCGCCGTCAAGTTGGGGTTGTTGCTCAGGCCTCTCGCCTCTCCCGTCGACATATTTGGAGCTCCACAGTTTTTTCCATGCCAGCCAAGGCAGCAACCGTGAACTGGATCCCAATGGACGACCCGTGCCTACGGTTCCTTCGCCAGCTTTCGTCCGCCTCGTTGACGTCCATGCTTTGCCCCGGCTCGCTCTTTGGCCCTCCACTATGTGTACGTCATCACGGAACCCCGATGCAAGCCAAGCCTCAAGCGTCTTTTGTCCGCATATTCTCTGCTGTAGCCCCATAGGGGGCCCTACATCTGACTTTCCCCGACTGCTTGTCTTCCGATCTCTTCTGGATCACCAGATTGTGTTGTCACCAGTGAACTTGTCCTCGGATCCCTCCCTGCGACCCTCCCGGCCACCAGTTCATCCCGACGACGACGTCGCCGCCACTCTCCCAACCTCCACATCTTTCGTCCGCCTCACGGTTGCAGTGCCGTATTGTCCCAGGATGAAAGCTTGTTAAGCTGGGAACTCTCTGCCCGCTCCATGTCTCCCCCCGCTCCACGCCTCTCGTCCGACTTACGATTATGATGCCGCTCTGCACTGGACGAAGGTCCGCTCACCAAGAACTCCGAAGACGGTTGCCCTGCCACCTAGGTGACCTGTCTACACCAGGTAACCTCCGGCTACGCTGCATTACGCCCACTTCGCATTCATGATCACACGGCACTCCTCCTTCTTGCCGGGATCACCGTTCCATCGGCATCCTGACCCATCAGCCGCCGCCCTGCCTTGATGTGGTCCTGCTCTACCCACTGACCTCGCCGCCGGCTCCTGTCCGCCCACTACCGACCGATAACTCATCTGTCGCCGTCTGCCGGTGGCCTCCTCCCGGAAGATCCCTCTCCCTACGGCCGACCTCCTGCTCCCTTACATCCGGCCGAAAGCTCACAGTTGCTCCAGTCCACCACGCTAGCCTTCATGCTGGTCCTCGCCTCACCCTGTTTCGAGCAAGTTTTTCTTTCGCACGGCACATCTGAGCCCCTCTCTGCCGCTCCCAGCCATCTCTCGTGCCATCTCTCGAGCTATAATACCAACTTGCATGCAACGCTGCAAGGCCTTCACACCCTGGCTAAATAATGGAAAGAAACGTCCAGACTGCTCCACCATGCCTCTCCCTTCATGCACAGGATGTCATGACTCCCCTACTACTCCTCGCAAGCAAGTCCGCATCCCGGCCGTAAGGCTCCACGCTCCGACCGAAAGTCACCCCATCTCGGCCGAAAGACGGTTACTCCTTCCGTCCTCCTCTTACCATACGGCTCCGTCGGACCGCCGCAGCTCCTATCCCGCCTTTCAACCGGCGCAAGTCTCCGCTTCCCGGCTTGACACCGTCCGAAAGTTATCTCCAACTTTCAGCCGAGAAACCAACAGCCCTTCCGGCCCGTTCCCCCTCGCTCCCGCTCTGGCCAACGCAACCAGCAGGAGCGAGCCGCAACTCTTGACCACCGCAGCTCCTCTCCTGCCTTCCAGCTGGCGCAAGTCTTCGCCTCTTCATCCCAGCTTTACACCGTCCTAAAGTTAACTCCTACTTTCGGCCGAGAAATCGACAGTCATTTCGGCCCGTTTCCCCTCGCTCCCGCTCTGGCCAACGCAACCAGCATGAGCAAGCCGCAAATCCTGACCGCCGCAGCCGCCACTCGTCACCAGGGGGCAGGCGCCCTTTTCATCGAAACCACGACACCTCCCACCCCTTCTGCCTTCCAGTCGGCAAAAGACTTCGCCTCTTCTTGCCAACTTGGCAGAAACTCAACACAGAAACTCTAGGTTTTTCTTCAACCTTTTCAAAGATCACCGCAACTCTGCTTCTCCGCTCGATTGAGCGGAAATGACTAACGACTAGTCATACAACATCAACCCGGGTCCTTCTTTAGCACAACTCCCTCTCCTCTCTGACCCGCTTTCTACCGCATGGAACCACACAAGAGCTTCCACCTGCTTCCACCTGCGATCCTTCACACCAAAAATGTTGTTTATACTGTGCCCTGTAAACACTGTGCCAGTGTATACATTGGGGAAACAAAAAGGCGAGTTCGCACTCGTCTCAATGAACACTACTCAGCTACAACAAGCAATAATCGTAGAAACAGCATTGCTATGCATGAATTATATGCCAAACACCAGACAGATTGGCTAAATGCAAGCATTCTGTTGAAAGCAAATACTAGCAATGAAGCACACCTCCGAGCTGTTGAAACCATCGCAATCCAACATTTTCAAAATGGTGGTGTGCCTCTCATGAATACTCAGGAACCAGCATATCCTCAAGTGGCTAAACTAGTCACTCCAGATCTGTCGACTCGCCTCAATGCAAAATGGAATATCTGGCTACTAACGCCCACTAGGATGACAAGTGACGCATCCAGTGACAACTGAGAAGCACGAGATTTTCAAATAGTGTATAACGACTGTCTGCAAAATGGACGACAAGTGAAAGTTGTTTATTATCTGAAGTAGTAGTTTCGTGGCCTGAGGAAGGTGACAGACTCACAAGTAACTTTACTGGTGATATCATCGAAAATTCGCCTGTAGTGCAACTTCTAACTGGGAATTTGTGCTGCAATTTTGGTTTGCGTAAATCATACAATATGATTGTAGGTAATTCAGACAGTTTAAACCTATGACAAGTTTTTTTAATTAACAAAATTAAGAATGGTTATTCCAGCCTCAAAATTTGTTTTATCGAGATATTATCGATTATCGCGATAGTTTTAAAAAGTTTTATCGTGATAACAATTTTTGTATCGTGCCACCCCTAGTACATATGCACTGTCATAATTTTCTTCTTTTTAACTGATGCTACCATCCAGTTGAAAATTGCAATTTTATTAAACTTTATTTTCAATTTACAACTGTAAACTTGAAGATAGTTTAACTCTGAAACTACTGTTACAATCTAAAAGAACTACAGATGAAAAATGTAGTTATATATTAAACTGTTGTTGTTGAAAACAACTGGTCTTGAAAACTGCAGTTTGAATCAGAAATTATTAAAAAAAACTTCCCACATACGCTTTTACTTTATGCTAACAATTATATTAGAAGTTTTATTATTAATGTAAATATTGTGTTCTTGTCATGGACTTGCACACTATCACACTACGTATGTTGTAATGAATATCTTGTTTATTTGCAGTCATGGGACACATTCTTCCGCAGTGCCACGGCTGGTGCCCCGCCGGGCCAGGCCTACCAAGCTCCCCCAACGTACGTTTACAGCCCACCCATGGTTATTCATCCAATGATGATGCCTGCGTTGGCCCAGGCCCCATCTACCGGTCCTGCTGCTGGTGCAATGACAGACGATCGGGTCATAGACGACCACCTTGCTGTGCAAGCGATCATCCGATCTTACCAGGTGAAAAAATGTGGTTGTGGAAAAAGATGACCTATTTTTGCTTATTTGTTTATGTTGGGAGACATCCTTTTCAGTCGACAACTTCCTGCTTGACCATCAGTCTTTATTAGGAAGTAACTTTACTTTGATACAGAGCTGTTGCTTTGTTGAGTGTGGAACCACTTCCAGCAAATATTCACGTCTCCAATAAAATCAGTTCTTTCATTCAAAATGTGTGTGAGGAATAGGGAGGTCAGTTTCACAAGGATACCAAATTTTCTAAAAAAAATAAAATAATAATAATCTTGTATGCCAAACAACTTTTTGTGGTAGTACGTGGAACTGCCACAGCCTTAAACTTTTTTCAGGCAGAGAAGCCTGAGGTCAGTATGTAGAGCAGGAAGCCTGATCACCGATTGAAAATTGTACCGAAATAACATGGTGCCATCTAGCGGCAGTGATATTGTTAACCTTTAGAGCTTGCTCTTAAGTGTACGATGACTGACAAAATCTTGACTCAATAATTAAGCAGGCTCGTGGCTGTTCCTTTCGTTAAAAGAAACGGTGTTATGTATTCCTTCGCTTAATGCAAGCAAGTGTTAGATAATAATAGTTAGTTAGGTAGATAGTTAGATAGGTACGCCAGATTCTGCAGACTTTCAATCGGTGATAGTGCCATTTAAGTAGTTCCATGTGAATGAAGATATTTTCCTTAGCATAAAATTTGCCTTCCACAGCAGTTGGCGACCTCCACAACTTGCCATGTCTGTTAACTTGGTTCGTGATTATGTTTTGGACAAATCTATTTATTTCTTATTTATTGCATGATTTAAAAGGTTCTGTATAAACCATTTTTTATATACTTTGTCTTGCCAAGTACAGTTGTAATCACTCTAAATACAATAGATTTTATCCATTTGTGGCATCCAAGTGGTACTGTTGTCATGTTTTAATCAGGTTTTTGTTGGTTCTGTAAGGGCATTCGACATTGACTTAGACCTAATGGGTGAATTACATTGATTGAAATAATGAGCATAAGGCATTCAAGGTAATCCTATCTTTAAAGAAGCGCACTACCCAAGGCAGTTGGTATGCAGCAACGCCAACCAGTCGAATTAATTTGTCAGAATTTCCGTGTGGCAGGCAAAAATGTCTGCCATTAAATTTTTTCAACTGTAAAATTAGTTGTTCGTTAACCAACTATCTCGAATCAACTTCATTGTCTCTAACCAAATATATTTAACCAAATAGCTCAATCAAATGTCTTTAATCAAATATCTCAAATGATATTCTTGACATTGTGGGGGTTTCAGCCTGCTAACCAACTACTCCAGATTCATATTTTTTTGTGGTAGGCTATCTAGAAGACTAAAGCGGGAACATTTATCAGTCTGTTCTTAATTAGAACACAGCTTAACTTTTGTGTTGCAAGGATCTGGCACGTGTGCAAGTGGGATGCTAAGTTTAGTACCCTAGCTAGTCCGATTTAAAGTTAAGCCTGGTAACGTGAAAAAAAAATTATGTAGAACTGCACCGTTACTTAAGAAAGCATTTCGTATTAACTTATGATTAGCTGAAATAAAATATTGATTTCTCGTTTTCCCAGCCAACCACGAGCTGGTAAATAAAGAAAACATAATTAAGAAAGGACACAGAAATAAAGCTTGCATGCACACCCAGCTTAGAACTAGCTTCAGCATGTAACACTTGAAGCTTATACTCCGCTTTACCAGTTCATGTTGTTGTTGTTAAGATGGGAATGAGGATTGTGTAGAAATTTCAAAAAAGAATCCCCCTCCATAATTTTTTTCCGGTTTTTTTTTCTGTCTTCGGGTGTAATAAATTTTTAGCGATTTCTATTTCTGATAGTTCGTATTTTCTGTGAAACAATTTTATGGTGTCAGAAAAGCAGTAAAGGACAGTTTTAGGTATTTCAGGAATGCATCCTTCAGATAAAAGAAGAAATAACCTTTTGATGAATTTTAATTTTACGGTAAACTCCGTTGCTACAAACTGTGTAGTTGATTTTGCTAATGGTGCTTCTCCACTTTATTGTATTAGGCGAATTATTACGTTAGGACAAGACATTACGGTACTCGGATTGACACTGCCAAAGTTACGACCAGTGAATTTCACATTGTGAACATGAATTGCAGAAAAATTCAACCCTCTTCCTTATGTTTGCAGCATAGCGTACTAATGTAGTGATAAACTACTCGTTTTTTTTTTAGGTGTTTCTTTATTTTTTAATTCATTACAGATAAGATAACTGGTGTACTCTCAGTGGAGTGAGCTGTTCCACCTGCTGAAAAGTTACTTAGTTTGATAGTTGTTAAACCCAAGGAAAAGTGTTCTGATTGTATATTTTTTCCAGTGATGACATTGAAACGCAGAAAAAGGATGGTTGCAGTATTGATCGATCTGTCTGCTGTGTTTATTATAAAGAATTTACAATGAGTTTATCTTGGGAAGATAGATGCGGACTTGGCTTTAAAACTCAAATAAAGCAATACCACACTGGTTTATTGGGTTAGGTATTTTAACGTGCCACTGAAACTGCCGTTTCTTCACAACAAATGTATGTTTCAAGAATGGTCCTAAGTTCTTTTACGTGTTGCGTTCGATAAAATACTAGCAGATTGGAAGAATACAGTTTTCACCAGACATATCATGCACTTCTGTGTTCGGCCCTCTTGTTGTCTGCAAGATTGTTGCATTTGCTACTGCACTTGCGTCGTTCTGTTACATGGTCTGATAACAATAGCCGAAGTACATATATGGCAGAGTGGTAGTGTAACTAAAACATTTTTTTCCAGAGATCCACAACCTAACATTATAAAGAGGTTTTACTGTAATAAGTTTATTCACGACAAGAGGAGACAAACAGGAAACCAATATGCTATGAGCATTCCTCCCCAGTTGATAGTAAACCCATCTTGGTTTAATTATACGCTGTATATTATAACTAGCAGTAGTTTCACCTAATAGTAGTTTGGCTTAATTTATAAATCATTGTTTTATTCTTCGATTTGTGCAGTAAAGGCAACTTCTATAGTACATTGTCCAAATAATGCATTAATTTCGCTTCAACAAAAAGTCAGTTAAAATATGGCATAGAATAAATGCAACATTCTTTTGTGGCTCATTGTGAAATTACATTATACCTATACTGTACTAGCATCGTACCCAGCTTCACCCGGGGATTTGTTTGACCCGTGGTTGTTTCCCAGTATTTGCTCGGTGCTGCCTGATCGTTCACTGCAACAGTCGATTTTTGTTTGTGTAACACTCCCCCTTTCCGCCAATCCTGTCCCTTCCCTCCCCCTCCTCCTTTTATCCTGTCCTCTCCCTCTCCTCTTGGTTTCCTTCCCTTTCTCCTCTTTGCTATACATAGTTGAACACGTACCCGGCTCCCGGGTCCCGTGCTTGTTTGTTTGTTCTCTTCTAGGTTCAGTTAATGCGTAATCGTATGCTTAATGGTAACAACTCACTTTGCTCCCCCCCCCCACTCCCAGTCTTTCACTGTGGCTTCAGCGATGCGTACCGTGTGAAAAAGACGTGTGCATGACGTCATGTAATACTTGCCCTTGAGATTACCACGGTGTTAGAGCCAATTGTTAGTCGAGGCAACAAAACAATGTGCCAATTTCAACTTCTTTTCAGGGCAACAACGGCCCAGTTTCAACTTCATGCCAAAGAATTAACACACTCGCACGTTTTCATTGTTACCCTTCCGGGGTCGTTGCGGTTGCTTCATTCCTGCTATGAGACTTTGGTTTATAATGTAAGATTCCACAATTAGAATGTAGCTGATTTTCACGTGCAATGGCATGGATCCTTCTTCATTGCAAAAATTGTGTAATTTCTCTCTTCTACCACCCCTGTATTATTTCACGAAGTTAAATGTCACTGAGCAGTAATAATTTTCCGTACAATGAAGGCTGAGCTCTGTAGCCGTGCTGAGACATTATGCGACACAGGGTTCACTTTGAAAAAATGTAAGTTAAAATCGCTGTGTTATTTACCATTTTGGTAAACGCAGCAATACTAATTTTTTGTTGCCACCTATGACAATTCTAGTTAAGTCTTTGACATAATTTTTACCTCTTATGTTACTTCGGTCTATTTCTTTGAGCGACTGTTCGCACGTTGATGGGAGGTCATGGTTGCCTGCATTCTGATTGGAATGCACCATAGTGCGGCAGAGCTTTGGCCTTTTAAGAGGTTGTAGATTCTCCGCAGAGTCAGTCTGAATGTTGACTGCATAACAGGAAATAGGTTTGCACCTGTACTCATTTAAATTACATTCTGAAATTCTGAATTATAACATTTCTTTGCTTATACACAGTGGTCCAAAAGTCTGCCTTACATGAATAAATACCAGATGATGACATGTACCCTTAACATAAGTTACAGTACTTATTATTACAAACAAAAACGTCAAGTATGCCATAAAAAAGGAGTTATATGATTGAAGTTTCACTTGTTAAAATGCCCACAGACAAAAATTGATGATTTTTAATTTAAATAGGCCCTAATCAAATGTACAATTGAAAAAATTGCATCTGTTTAAGTACTGTTGTGCATTACATTATTGAATGCACAACAGTACTTAAAAGCTGCAATTTTCTCAAATGCACATTTGAAGGTGTATGCATGCAGTCGATTGTTGCTGCCCACTTTGAAACAATTCAATCATCAACAATTCATCAACAATCAACTTTTTAGCAAAGACATAACATGTGCACGAAGAATTGATGTTGCTGAGTGGCTTTGTTCCTCAATTACAATGGTTAAAACAATGTAAAACAATAAAACTGATCGTTCAGGGTCCTGCAACTCCGGAATGGCTTGACCAATTGAAAAAGTGATCTCTCTGAGAATGAAGACCATGGAAATTTCTTGCGTAGCTCATGTTTCAGATTTTAGGTAGGCGCAGTAGTTTTTTCTGAAACTGTGTCACACCAGAACAAGGACATGAACACCACCAGTCCACCACCACCAACAAGAAATGAAGTTTTCAAATTTATGTATAGCTCCCTACTGTTACTCTTGCGCAGAATTAAAGAATTTTTGGTATAAATAAATATACCTTCGATACCTATCTACTATCTGGCCAAGTTTGGTCGAAATATACAGGGTGGTCCCCAAAAAACTGACGACCCAACATTTCCTAAGTCCAAATTTTCTGGCTAGCACCCCTCAGAACCAAGAGAGGACCGAAATCAAATCTAATGAAACGGGAAGAATTCTGTCCCCTCCTGTGTCTGAGGGGTGTAACAGGAAAAGTTGGACATAGAAAATTTTAGGTCGTCAGTTTTTTGTGGACCACCCTGTATTAAATAGGAACAGAGATAAGAATAGTTTTAGTTTTGCTGGGGAATCAGATGAGCGTAAGAACAATGACCTTGACCATTTCCATCAAGGTCATCATGTTGCTAACTTCCAAAATAACCACCGTAGATCACCAGTGTAAATTTGAAAGTTGTAGGAAATCATTAAACATTGCCAACCCCCAAAACAATTAAAATCCATGTAGAAATGCCAGTGTTATGTACAAATACAAATAAACTTCCGGCAAATAAACTTCACTGCGAGGGAAACTTGTCTGGCAGTGAAGCATACTGCATACCTGTTGGAGAGGATCGAAAAGGAAACTCACTGGTTGCGGAAGCACGACATCAGGAACAGTGGCGATTTAATGTCTGATGCGGAATCTTAAACGGCCGCATCATTGCCCAGTATTTTACGATGTTGCTCAAATGGGGAACGCTACCTTGACTTTATCGTGAATGACGTTAAAAGTCTATGTTGTGAACAACCTGCCATTGGCGACCGTGCAGAGAATGTGGTACAGACTTGATGGTGCCCCACCCCATTTCCGTAGAACTGTGTGACAGCGGTTGAATGGTTTGTTTCCAGGACAGTGGATAGGTCGAGGCAGTCCAGCAGCTTGGCCAGTTCGATCGCCAGACCTAACTCCACTGGATGTTTTCCTGTGGGGCTACCTTGAAGCCCAAGTGTATGCAAACCCCACAACAACTGCTGAAGACCTGCAGGAACGAATACGTGCAGCATGTAGACTATAGAGCCATCCCAGCAGCAACATTCAAACGGGTAC
>JAHWFP010040586.1:17880-45289 GCA_023313725.1 Lithobius niger
CGAGTAGGCGTATTCACTAAGTATAATTACAAATTTTGATTATTGTTTGCCGTTGTTTATTACTGTATTCTTTTCGGGGGAGGCAGGGGGAGGGTGGCTTAAAAAGAAGACCTAGTGGAATTAACAAAAGTTATTAGAATACAACTTAGGCCACGCAAAAATAATTGGTTGGTTTGCGGGCAAGGTGGCAGAGTGAAGTACCAGGCAACCTAGCATTCTATTTGTAATTTTTCCTATTTAACCGACTTCATTTCCTTCACAGAAGAATCTGCAGCCAGGCTTAAAATATGTAATACTTTGCAAATATATTATTCATATCATCTAGTATTTAATGTTTTTGTTTTTAATTTTCTCCTAATAACTCCTTAAATGTTTCAGCTAGAGGCTTAAAATTTGCACCACTGAAAAGCTCTTTTCGAGCCGGTTAAAATGGTAGGCTATATTAGAATGTCAAAATCGCACATTTTGTGAAAATTTGATTACTTGTGTCCTAAATTACTTACACTTCTAATTTAAGCTTTACACTTCTAATTTAAGCTATTTTTGTTTCGAAATAATAACATAAGGCAAGGTACCAGCGCCCCGTTTTACATAACTCATTGATGCCGACCCATTGATTCTCCACTTTTGTTTCTGGGCGCAGTGAGAAGTAGCTGTCTCTGCTCTTTAATCCATGTCTAACGTGTGTAGTTCGTGCAGGTTAGTGATCACATCATGAGGTCGTCATTCTGTACGCCACAAGTGTAGGAACTGCGATTTACCCACAAATCCTTGCGAAATTTGTATGTCCTTTTCCAAAATTTTAACAAAGTTCGTTTTCGTTAACTTTCACAACAGTCCAAAAAGCACTGCAGTTCCCAGACGAGTTCGTTGGATGCTCGCCATTAATAAAGATTCCAGACTTGCTGATTCTACCTACTTAATCCCCGTCGGAGGTATGTGCTGATTTGAACGTTAATTTAAATTCTATGGCCCGTCTTATGCCTGTGATTTTGGACGTTATCCTTGGTGCAGGAAACGCTTAATAGAACGATTATCCTGACATCCTTAGGCCTACTTTTTTTTTATTGATTTCTGACCGTATTTCGACTACTTACGGAAAAATTCCATTCTGCTAATTTGGTGGCCTGGATAATAGATTGGAAAAAACCGTTTTCTACTTGCCGTGAAAAAATCCATTACCCAATTTATTACCATTCTCCTTCTCCAATGCTGTTTAATCTAGAGATAAAACGAGTTCTTCCGGTCCGCTAGCTACTGCGCAGCCTCCATCGTATATAAGTCGAGGTGGAGCAGCAGAGCTCACCTTTTCTTCTCTAGCTGCCACGCTGTTCACTTCGTTGGGACGCTGTGCTTACCATCCGCTTCTGGCACTGGCCTCCGCAACATCCGCCTCCGCTGTGCTTACCATTCGCTTCTGGCACTAGCCTCCACAACGTCCGCTTCCGTTTCGTGATGCTGCGAGCAAAGGGGACGCAAGGGATATCCTCCCGCCTTCCTCGCCATTCGACCTCGCCGGTCCCGGCTGCTTGTCTGGGCCCTCCGCCCTTCGCACGCTGCCATCCCTCGGAACGGCCGTTCCTTGTTCTTGGCCGACGACCTCGCGTCTGCGTTGCATATGGGCAGTGGGTGACACTGTTCAGCCTATTGCCGATCCTCGTTCCTCAGTCCCCCTACCCGGGGGCTACCTCCGCGCAGCATTCCTTGGGATAGGCTGCCTCATTGCCTTCTATCAGCTTTTACCTAAAACAAAAAAAAAAGTTCCTCATCCGCGGCTCCCCACTGTGCATTGCTTCTGCGCAGCCCTTTTCGGTTGAGCCGTTTCACCGCTTACTGTCGGATTGCACCTTCCTTCCCTCCAGTAGTGGATGCTTTTGTTCCTTAAAGGGGTATGGTATCCCTCCACGTCTTCACCACCTGCGCATCCTACTGCGCAACCCTCTTTCTGATATATATTCTGACGATGCAGTCCGCTCGTCTTTCCTTGATTGTTGTTCTATGCTGCTGTCCTATACGCTGCTCCTCAACTGATCCAATCCTTGTGTCCATCCTCCAGCATACCTCCATCCTCTTCACGGATCCGCCGGTCCTTAGGACCAGCTACTTTCACTATCCACTCCCGGTTGACGCTTCGCTCCCGGTTTCCTCTGCTCCGCCCTTAGGAGCGGATAGACAGAGGACCGGTCCGTTCTCAGACTAGAATGCTTCTAATTTCACAAATGTTCCACCGCCGATTGGACGTTTTTTCCGTCCGTCTCCTCTCCATCTTCTTCTCGTCCGCTCTGCAATCTGCCCTCATCCGCTTCTGCGGGATGTCTTCCAAGATTCTACCGGTTGAGGTTCTGCTCTCGGTTATACCTTCTACAGTCCTTGGATCCGCAGGCCGGGGGGCACTTCGTCCTCCCTAGAATCAGAATAATTCCTCCTGCTACGGTGACACATCATCGGTCCGGACGCATCCCTGCACACCGATTCTCTGCTGTTCGACAACCACTCAATCCGCCATCCGCTATCTTCCCGGCCTTAATGTCCTCATTTCCTTCTGAAGCAACCGGGGGCACTTTCGTAGAGACCGATCCGCCTCGGGTCGTATCCCGTACATCTCGCAGTCACCATCCTCTTGTCATTCATCCTCTTCATCAGCTAGTCCTTCGGTCCTCGGACGTCCGCTCCGCCATCCGGCTCTGTCCTTGCCATCACCAGCCTTCGCTGTTCCTCTTGGATCATCGGCCAGCCTTCACCTACCTTTCATCCGCCAAGGCTTCGATTCCTACGCAATGACGATCCTCCAACTCACAGGGACAGGGATCTCCATCCTATTTATCTCCATGTCCTATCCCGGTCCTCCGCATCTTACTACCACTGGTCCTCTACCAGTTCCGCCCACAGTTATACCTCCGGGAAAAGGACATAAGCTCTCTAAGATAGGCCTGCACGACTCAATATACAGTTCCCCAAGCCCTACTAACTGGGCTCTAGGATGCGTTCTCACAGGATGCTTTTCACGCTTCTCTCGTTACCCCTCGCTCCCCTACTCGGGGGAGGAGGGGAGGGGGCACTTGCTCCCATTCAGAACAACAACATCACGATCCTCACCACCCTTCCTTCCCCTTACTTGACCTTTGTAAGGCAGGGGCAGGATAGGACGCTGCCCACCACATTAGGTAATCGATTTTCTTCTTCCCTCAGAGCCAGGCTGTCCGCCTTGTTCCCAGCTTCACGCCATGCGCTGCGTCCGACTCCATCCTCGGTAACGCCGTCCTTCTGCCTCGTGCTTAAGGGACGCCGGGGGTGGCTCCTCATCCTGCACTCGTCTTTCCGCATCCCCTCCGGTCCCACCGGTTGCAGGTACTGTTGCAGCCGCGTCCGCCGCACTTTCCTCTTCTTTCTGAGCCGTCCTAATATCTATGGACACTGCAGCTGCATCCCCGATCCCTTGCAGTCAACTTTCTCCAGTACGGAACCTGCGTTCTCCTGCCAACAGACTCTCTCGTGCCAAGGAATGATACACTTGCTTAGAAGCTTCGACTTAAAGCCCGGGAGGTTGCTGCCAAGTTAGCATCCTCTGCAGGACCGTAACTTACTCATCGGGATTTGTCCTCGCGTTCATCCCATCCTTCGGTAACTAGACATTCCACCGCTCAGCAGACCAGTGTACCACTCACTCCGTCCTCAGTTCATTCCCTCATGGACTCCGCACTCCAAACCTTTAAACGAAAGGCTCCTGTTTGGCCTGCCTCCATCCTTAAGCGACACTTGTGCTTTCCCTTGAGGTCCTTCTGCTGGTCCTTCTGCTGCCCTGGACGATCCGCCTCGTCCCATCCTGTCCACTCAGTTGCCTCCTCTAGCCCTCCTGATGACAAGGACTCTGATTCCTGTTACTCACCTTATCGTCCCTCTCGGATCAACCTACCCTTCCGTTCCAAGGATACCCTGATCCTTCAGAGATTCAACTACCAGTACTGCTGCAGACAATCGAGGGGATCGTCCCCGATTGTTTTCTTTACAAGCCATCCTCTTCCTCCAAATTGGACTGGTCGCAACCTGGTTTCCGCTACTTCTCTCCCTCCTTGTGGTTTTCCCATAACAATCAACCATCTCCAGTATATGTCCACGTCCGTTACGTGACGTCCCCCGCTTTCTGCCGCCCTCCGCCTTCTGCATCATCCTACCCCTCGATCCCCTGCTCGGGACGACATGGGGAGGGGATGACTTGCTCCCTCTGGTCCTGCAGTACCACAATCCTCGTCATATTAGACCTCCAACGTCCTCATCCAATCCCCGCCATTCGGCTGGCGACACGTCCGGCATGATCATTCCTCCCGACAAGCTATCCAGGGTGAATATCCGCATTGCAGCCAACACGCTTTACGACGACCTCTGCACAACTGCCTGCTATACTACTAGCGGCCCGTCCTCCTTGTTCTCTGGCCATTTCACTAAACCTACCGTCGACCTACACCTCCCCCCGCTTCCAGCAGTGTTTCCTAGACCTCTCCAATTGGGGGCATGATGCCACCATCCGTGCATCCTCCTGCACAGCCTCTTTTGGTTCTTCCCTCCTAGGTCAATCACCGCGGGTGCTCCTGCTGGGCACTCCCCACGTTTCTGTGCTATGCACTGCTATTCGGCGGTTGGTCGACGTCCTCCGCATCTGCATTTACTGCCACCTGACCTCCGCTCCTCCGCACGGAGCTCATACAGCGACCTCGTCCGTACCTCCCATTAGGATCCTCTCCGCCCTATCCGGGTTCGCCAAGTCCTTCCTCCAGTCCTCCGGAAAGACCGCCCTCTTCTGGGTCCTCCTCTCGGGACCAGGGACGTTTCTACCATCCGAATCTACCTTCGCTACAACTTTACAGGTGGCTACTATCATCCGTCTCCTCCGCTCACCAGACACTCTTGAAGACGAGGCCTCTCGCTTTGCCTCCAGGGCCGTGCGGTCCTCCACCAAGAAAAAAAAAAAGTTATGACAACCACTGGAAACGGTGGTTTCATTGATATTACTTACCAGGTGCATCCGATAGATTCACCTTTACACGATCTCCTCCATTTCCTGACCACCTCCTTTAATCCTGGTCTATAGGTCGGCAATGAATGCCGTCTTTCAAGCCGCCAGATACACCACTCTCCTCACCGACTATATGGTCTCTTCCCTAATCCGCTCGTTCCAACTGGATCACCCATGTGTCATCAAGACGTTTCCCCATTAGGGCATTTCCATCGTCCTAGCAGCCCTGATGACTCTTCCTTCTAAACCTTTAGCCTCCGCACGCTTCGGCCATCTCACTAAGAAGACTGTATTCCTGGTGGCTTTGCCGCTTGCCGCCACTGCAGCGGACTACAAGCCCTATCCGCCAAGGAGGGTGATTGTTTTCCCCTACCGGATTTCAAGGCGTTACCCTCCTTCGGAGCACTGACCCCGGAACTTACTAAACGAACGCATCCTTTCGTAATATCATCTCTATCCAGTATCTTCGGGGATGATCAAGGAAGAACTCTTTGTCCAGTGCGGGCCGTCCGTTTTCTTTCTGAGAACCTTCCGTCCTATCAGACGGGGCCATCCTCAACTTTTCAATAACAGGACTGGGCTCACTTCCGGTCGACTGATTGGTTCCGGGCGCCATCCTACCATCCTCGCGTCCCATTACCTCCGGGATATGTCCTATCGTTCCGACGGCTTGTACCACGTTGGGCCCCTGTTGCGGCCCACCGAGTACTTACACCCTTGGACACGCTGTGATCCACTTTGTGATACAAGAGACGGTCGCTAGCTTCGGGGACTCCGGTCAAATGGCACCCGCCTCCATGACAAAGTCTGTGGGAATGCTAATAAATTGGGTAATGATTTTTTCACGGCAAGTAGAATCATCAAAATTCCAGGTGCCCCTGGTTAATTTTTGTTTCTATTGCCTATTGAAAAAATAACGTTACCTGGCTTCCCGCCCTCCTCCCCTCTCGTTGCCATTTGGGCAGGATAGAGGTGTCGAAAAGGTGAGCTCTGCTGCTCCGCCTCGACTTATATACGATGGAGGCTGCGCAGTGGAGCTGCGCAGTAGCTAGCGGACAGGAAGAACTCTTTTTATCTCTAGAAGAAACAGCATTGGAGAAGGAGAATGCTAATAAATTGGGTAATGTATTTTTTCAATAGGCAATAGAAACAAGAATTAACCAGAGGAACCTGGAATTTTGATGTTTTTGAACGCAGTTTAGAAAATTGTTGTGGCATTGCCAGTACTAGCGTTCGAACTGCCCGAGGTCAGGCAACCACGTCTAGCAGACAACTGCAGTTGTTCCGACCAGCAGGGAGAAGCCGTACGCAAGTAAATGTTAAGTGAAGGCTCGAATTATTCCCTCGCTGTGCGTGGCACCAAATTATGACTTTTCGATATGAACTATCTTGAATTGCTGGATGTTCTTCCTGAATATGATCACGTCTCCATTGTAGATTTACTGCACAACAATGGTCTACTGGTGCTATCTTGCAGTAGGCAGGGAACGACATCACACATGGCCATTTCTCGGCTTGTTCAAGCATTTAGAGTGCAAAGAACAAGGTTTCGATGCCTTTGTGTGGCCTGGGATCTTCCCTTAGCGTCCTCCAAACTATCGAGGTGGCCGTATATGACACTTCACTAACCTTTCCTCCTGCTCACCCAGAAAATGGTGTTCGTCTTAGCCTGAGCTGCAGCTGCAAGGCAGGGGGTAATGGCAACTATGTGATCCACTAGGTTTTCTTCAGGTGGAACAAGTCCTGGAATAAAGTGACTTCCTTGTTACCACCTGAAGTCAGAGTGCCCTGTCCGAGTAATTAAGATATCGCAAAGCCACAAAGCACTTAGGAGAACCCTCCATTGACGAGCATGCAGAGAGCAGGAGGCATGATTGGGCCGAGAGTAACCACTGCTGGACCCTGCTCGCTGTTCCTCAAAATCGACGAGGATTTCAGACATCCAAGCAAGAACCCTGTGTCATCTTCCTTGGTGCCTCTCCAGATTTGCAAAGTCATCAAAAGGCATGTGAGCACTCGCAGAGTAAGGCGACCACCTCCTCCCCCCCCCACCGAATTCTGTACATCCGCATGAACTCTAGATCATTGTGGGCACTCAACGGCAGGAACACCTCCGGATGATATCTTAAACACATGCTTGTGGAGGAATAGGACCACTTTCATCAGCTGCTTTTTCAGGAATGTGCCAGTGGTGCTGAAAGTCTAGATGTCCAATTGTGTCACCTTCCCTGGTTGCTCTCTGGTTTTATGAAGTCGTTAAAAGGGCATGTGAGCAGTTTCTGTGAGTCAGGTGATTCCGCCGGATTCTGTTTGGCCCCATGAACTGTGTGCCCTGGCTTCATCGTCGGTTTTTGCAGCAGGAACACCATTGGATGACATCCTATCCCATTGTCCACGGAGCGACTGGGCTACTTTCGTCAGCCATTAGTTTTGAAATCTCCTGGTGGCCGTTAAAATTTGGGGGGATGAATACCTTGTCTCTGCCGGCAGTCGCACCAGCTGACAATGAGGCAGTTGAATGAAAAGTTGGGGAAGGTTAGTACCACTCGAACTGTCCCTTTTCGCTGACCTTAAATGTGATTGTGTTCAATGTTTTTGGCCACAAACTTTTGGTTCCACCTCTTGGAACAAATGCATTCCTTAACTTAGCAAGGTAAGTTGTTTAGGAGGCAAGTAAAAACTATCTACTTGCCTTTAGGAAACCCACCCACCAACCCCACTGGTCGAACCTGTGGCTATACATATATGAATCAAGAAACGAAAGTGGGGATCAGTAGTCCGGCGTCAATGAGATATAATGTGGAGCGTCGAAACGAAATAAGCTTAAATTAGTATCTATTTAGTAAGTATTTTACAATAAGCAAAAACTATTTTTATGTTTAAAACTACGTTTTAGTGGTTGGCCCAAGTCTCGGATAACCGGCAATCATTTAGGGCACCCGCAAGCGCCTGTAGATATGTTTTAACTTTGCGTTGGATTATTTAGTGCAAATCAAAACGATAAAATGAGACGAATGTCGACAAAATTTCCTGAAATTAATTACACATAGGATATTTTGTTGTTTTTCGTCTCATTTTGTTACTTCGAGTCTTGATTCTGCCTTCACGAAAACTGAATCGCAGACAACACTTAACTGTCTTGTGGTAAAGAACAGTTTCATGGTATTCTGTAAATGTTTTCTTTGTTTTAGTATCTGTTGATAAATAAAAATTTGGTTGTGGATAGTAAAAATAGATTGGAAACTGGTAACTTTAATTTGAGCATTTGTATAAACACTTGTTGGTTGTCACAGAGCCGAGGTCATCATATAGCTTCCTTGGACCCTCTCAAAGTTAAATATGCTGATCTGCACTCTGGTTTTGAGGATCGTCGGGGCACTCCACCGGAACTTGTTGTCCGAAACTACTTGTTAGGTAGGCGATGTGGGTTGTGATTGTACGGCTGTGTGTTGTGTCATGGACTGTCCAAGTGGTCACTGAAGTCTGAATACAACAGTGCGCCTGCAATGTGCATGCATGGCATCTTTTGAACTAAAAAATTGAACAGATTTATGGTACATGGTACATCTGTAGTTGTGCTAACAGTAAAATACTTGAATTTACGGCATTTTTTAGTGATATTTAAAAATTATCACAACATCCTTCTCCCTTCCCCAATTTAAGTTAAAATTCCTTCTCTTGCTGATGTTTCACAGTTTTCCACCTTTTTCTGGAAATGCATTATCTCTGTATAAAAGAGCAAGACGAAAAGAAAAAAATAATAGTACATGTATTTAAACCTGAAGCTGAACTGTCCAGTTGACTGACTGTCACAGGCCTGTTGGCTTCAAATTTCTGGCATTGGTAATGGAAGACACTTTACTTTAAATAATCAGTTGTGCTCCAATTTGACTTAAACACTACTGAACTACTTGTTATGAGACTAGGGTGATGTGTTTCTTATTTTAGGTTGGAGATTGAGGCGGTCGTCGATTAAACAAACAAAAAGGAGATACTCTTGCTAATTTCTTAAATTTCTGTGGGGATAAATTACAAATTTGATTTGTTCATTCCAGAAACACATAGTACAAAAACCAAAACAAACAAGATGGAGTGGAGCAGCCTGCATGCGAGGTGCAAGTGATAGTTCCTAGGAATTCCCTTGTAAACAGTCAGCTAGGTTTATGACCTCAGGTCGGAGTGGGTCGCGAACATGCAGTGGGAAACAGGTTTATCAGGTACTGTAGGTTCCCTAGGCTGTCGTCCCTAGAACCTAAATACAGTTCTGAATTGTAGCAGTTTCTATCACGACCCCTGAAATACAATTAATGCTTCTCTCCACCTGAGTACTGAGTTGGTGACCTATTCAGGGGTTGCCATAGCCATCTAGCTTATGGTTACAAGTTTGTAATTTACTCGCGTGTTGCTTGCTGCATAAGTTAGAAGCAGAATGAGTATAACATTTGGCAAAATCTTCCATTTTGTTGTCTTATCAATGTTCCGCTGTGTTCCACACATCACCCAATTCTCATGGCACATCGTTTAGTAAAAGAAATATCAAGATAACTAATCACCCTGTATTTTATAAATTGACATGAGTTATCGTAGCCCTGTTACGTTAACACTCGTATATATTTTTGCAAGATACATGAAAGTGTTTTAATAATGAAAATGTTGGAAAGAAAATGTTCTTTGTATTTTAAGAACTCGTCGGCTAAGCACCTTTAGACATTACGGTGAAATAGGCATTTCGTGAATTTTCTTGTAGCAGAAACCATTCTTAATGTCCACCACTATGCGTTTATTTTGTAATTCTAAGACGAAGATGCCTTATAGTTTTTTCAACCATGTAAATATGTTAATGACATCGCAAAGAATACATTTCATTATTGTTCCGCAAAGGGATCGTGTTGAAAATGCATTGTTTATGTATAACCTGCAAACTTCCCAGACTTTTCACGCTTCTGCTGAAGTTGACCATTTCTTTCTTCCGTGTTTATGTTCTTCAAATCTTGTTGCGCATTTGCACTAAAATCTTGAGGTTCACACTGATGCCTTCCATGCTTGGAAAACCATTGATTTTGTTGAGGCTAGTGTGTTGGGATCCTGCAGTATGATCACCATGAAAGTATACTAATCTACCTAGTTTGTGAATTGTAAGCATGTAATTTTGAAAATGTTGACAAGCATTTGTCTTGACGCACGAATTATTACTGATCTACAATAATATTTATTTAAAATTGAGCTGAGAAATGTATTGGAAATTATCTTAAAATTTTGCTTTAACACCTAATATAACAATTGGTTTGCCAAATTTCTTAACAGGTTGAGCAAGAAGTGGATCTGTTGTGTTGTAGATCTTCTTTCTTTGCTGCATGTTGACTGTTATGTCATGTGTTTTGTGCTTTGTCTTTGTACTCGTGCAGATTCGAGGGCACAACGTTGCCAACCTGGACCCCCTCGGCATCAACCGGGCGGATTTGGACTGGTCCGTACCACCAGAGCTTAGTCTACAAAATTATGGCTTAGGTAAATTTAAATGTAAATTATGTACATTGTACGTAATTTCATAACATGTTTTTAATTTCGGGAAGCTCTGACCTTCAGACTGGACGGCATAGATTTAACTAAATTTGAATATCTTGAAGCAATCAATTAATGTAGCACTCACGTTAAATAAGAAAGAAAGAATGTACTTGTCATTACAATGTTTTCTTTTACTCCCCCGATTCGTATTTTCTTTATGTAGTATGTTAAAAAGTCTATGCCAAATACTTCAAAACTAGTGTCTGGTTAGTGTATATTGACCCAGTGTTATATTGTTTAACTGGTATGCTGAACCCATCCAATTTATAAGGGTTGCTTCATCAAGAAGGATTTTGGGGGAAGAAATGCATGGCTCGCCATTTGCGTCTTCTGTTTTGTTTGTTTAATGATGTTACTTGCATTTGTAGCAGTTTGTTGTGTGGTGTATAGCTTGCATGAAACAATTGTATTTTTATCAGCTTTTTAGTTTCATGTATTCTGATGTGCTTTTGTATCATGCTAGTAAAAAAGAAATTGTGAAGCCACTCATTGTGTAGGCCTATGTGATTTTTAAAAGTAATGGGAAATGAACCTAAGCTGAGGATGTAGGATTTCTTTTGGCTCTTCTGTTTGCAACCTATTCCTACACCATGTTCCATTCACATCCTCGTTTTGTCCAAACCTTTTGTTAAGCTCTTTGATTTTATTTCTCTCTGTCGGGTGAAGTCTAGGTTACACGGATATGTAGGTTAGTGCAAGTTGGCGTCAGGTAGCCATTCAGTTATACGTAACTTCGCAAACATTTCGCGTCTAGGTCGACTTTCATTAATGTTGAAATTCCTTGCTAGTAAGATGTTTAGTTACGCGAACCATAGCGTAAGCAGCACTCAACCTACATCATGTAAATCGAGAGGTGCTAAAAGTGCATTATTTTTTTCTTTACTCCAGCTATTCTTTTTTAATTATATTGCGCACAGTGTACTGTTGCATGCTTTCGTACACCCCTATTCCATACTATCACGTCTATTCGTCCAGTTTCACGTGCATAATATTCTTGCATTGTCTCGTGCTTAAGTTTTAATACACCTGCACACCCAACCCCTCCCACTCACTCCTATTCTCTATGCATCTTCTCACTGGCATTGTGTACATTACCTGTAGGAGTGCACCGAGTATGAAATTTGCTGACTCCCGAATATACAACTTTAAACAGAACTTAATGCCAAACTGAACAGTTACAGTGCCGAGTACTGAATATTCGACGTATTTGGGGCCGAAGACATAATTATTTGGCCGGATACCGACTAATGGCTGACTGGGCTGAATAACGAATCATATCAACCGAATAGGCTACTTTACCGAATAGCAGTAGTAGATGCGATTTTTATTAAACGTGTAGCATTATTGTATAAAGTAGATAACAGTAATTGACCAGGGTTCCTGATAATAAAAGAAACACTAGGTACGAAGGTAACCCGTCATACTTCCCCTCATAAAATGTGGCTCATTAAGAAAATGAACATTTTCCTTAAAAAATGAAGTATTTTTCCTTCCCACAAGTATGTAGTGTTGACATGCAAGTTTTGTTATTTAGTTCTGTGGCTCTGTTGGAGCAAATTCGGTGGCAGTTCATTTTTTTTAAACCAACTATTCACAACTTCCTACATGTTAGTAAATTCAAATAATTAATTTTGATTGCAAAACGTGTCGTACATATTTCCAATTAATTTAATAAATTCCAGATCATTTACGAATAATACTGTTACTCATTTTACTGTGAAACACTATATAGATTCAAAAAGGTCACATAGTTTCACATACTTTCACACCATAGATAGTCCACTATATGCAAATTTTCTGTAATCTGTGTCAGGCACCTTGAGAGGCAAGTTCCTACTCTGAACATTTCGTATTACAGGCTTTTACACAGTTCAAGTTTGAAATGCTGCTGCCTCCTGTATTTGGTTATGTGATTCAGTAATTCCTTGTCTCCTGCATCCATTGGGTTGATCTTCACTCGCTGTCTTCCACTCAACGTCGAGTTTCTCTTGCAAGTACTTCCCAATTAGATGTGTTACATATGATACGATGCAACTTGGACATTCATCAGCAGGATCTGTCTGCTGTCATGCATTTTAGTCATAATCGACGCAAGGCATCTCGGATGGTTGTCCCATTTTGAGTTTTTTCTCAGTGTCATTGATTTGCTCGAGACTTACCTTTTAAGATGCCTGATGAAGACTACAGAAAGTAGTTCAAAATTTGCAGACCGTGGGCTATCTTTCTTTCTTACTTTCTTAACTATCTTTGATGAGAAAGTGTGTATTTGTGAGTGTCGAGTGACTTTTTTCACTTATTTAGAAATAGTAACAAATAAACAGAAATAATAAATAATAAATAATAGAATACTAGTTGTTCCCCGGCGTAACATACTCTGGTCTAGCTGATTCCCTCTGATTTAACTCGGCCCTAATAGTCAGCATTATCGAAGCAATAATGTTTGTTTCTAATTGTTAGAGTGCATGTCCGTTCTCTGTAGGCTGCTCGCCCTTTTTCTTTGCTACCGTGCCAAGTATGAACCCGCTCATCCTCTCGCTGATTGTTCCATTACATTAGCCGAAGAAGGGGTCATTCTTTTGAACGCCAAGGTCAACAATTGAAAGGGCATACGGTGATAGCTTGTGTGTGGCTTTTCAACGACTTTTAATAGGCTACTTTCATTCACGCTGCTGTTCTGTGAAGCCATCCTCGAATTAAAGCCGGACTAGTTTTTCTCTAACCAGCATTGCAACATGAAACTAACTGAGGATAAGCGGAGAAGCCTACGGGCAGCAGTTTCCTATGTTGCTTTCGGATCAGTTGATAAATTGATCAAAAGTCTTAACAAAAAAACAAAAGTACCACGCAACTATACTGCTGGAAAACAAGCATAGTAACCATTGTACTCCCAATGGTGTTAGTGATAATGACCTTATAGCCTGCTGGTAAGGTCATCCATCCGATAACGCTAATAACAGACAAAAAAAAGGGAGATAATGTCGGTGCATCGGTTACCGACAACTGCACCTGGGCAAATAACAGACCACTGGTTAGCACATACCCTCAGTGTAAAAAGTGTTCAAAATGTCCGCTCCAATGCATAATCTTGCACAATGTTCGGTGCTAGCGTGAACTGCAGCGAGATGTTCTGGGCTAATAGCAGCACAAGCTTCACGAATTCGTCCCTCCAAATCAGCGACATCAGCAGGTTGGGTCAGGTACACTTTTTCCTTTAGGTATCCCCACAGGAAGAAGTCGAGTGGACTGAGGTCAGGGGAACATGCAGGCCACCCGACCGGTCCACCACGTCCAATCCAACGGCCTGGAAAGGCTTCATCGAGATGTTCCCTCACAATAGCTGCAAAGTGTGAGGGAGCACCATCATGTTGGTAGCATAGTTGTCGACATGCTGCAAGTGGTAATTCGTCCACAAACTCTTCCAAAACCCCGTCCAGTATCAGTTGTTTGTACCTAACACCATTAAGTGTGCCCTGGTAGAATATTGGGCCAATAATCCGACCACCTATGATTCCACACCAGACATTGACCCGCTAGTTGACTTGGTGATGTGTCTCCCGCAGCCAGTGTGGATTCTCCACGCTCCAGTAATGTGTGTTGTGGGTGTTCACCACACCATCCCTGGTGAATTGGGATTCGTCTGTCCACAGAATACGGGTGTCCTCGCCATTCCCTACATCCAGTGTCAGCCAGTTACAGACGTCAAGACGGGCCTGGTAATCACGTTCCTCAAGTCCCTGGTGGCAATGAACGTGGTATGGATGAAATCTGTTGGCGTGGAGTATCCTGCCCACAGAACGACGGCTCAACCCTCTCTGCTGTTCAATGTCCCGCGTGCTGGTATGTGGGTATAGTTAGACGTAAGCTATTACTGCAGCCGAATTGGCTTTATTGGTAGCCTTCCGTTGTCGGCCAGGTGGATGCGTAGGCTGGACTGATCCTGTTTGCTGAACTCTCCGAACAGTACGGAGGATTGTGTTTATGGATGGCTGTACCAGACCAGGATGCCTTTGACCATACATCCGTATGGCAGCTCTTGCATTCCGCTGACATTCCCCATACAATAGTAGCATTTCAAGATGCTGTTCATTTGTGTATGCAGGCATGGTGGGGATTGCTAGTCCGTGTTAAGCAGTTGGACTCCCTCCTGAGGTACACCTTTCCTGTTGACGTGGAACTACGTGAATGTATGTATTGAACCAATCGCAATTTGCATACAAATGTCTTCACTTAACATGGTTATGGTCCGAATTCAGTTGTTTATTTATCGTCATGGATCATCATGGTCTACTGTACTGTATGTAGTAAATTCCTAATTCATTCTGTAGGTCTGCAGTGCTTCGTTCTCAAATTTGCAAATAAAAGACATTGAAGGAATTGTTCAAGGTCACCAAACGACTATGTACTGTAGTACAATTAGGGGCTGTCCATAAATGGTGTCACACGAACTTTGCCTGTCTAACCACCACCCTCCACTTGTCACATTGTGTCACAGCTTCTGCAACCCACCCTCGACAATGAGGTCACAAATTCCTACAACCCCTCTCCCCAATCGATAAAGGTTGCTTGTTTTAGGCGATTTTATCCCTAAAACGCAACATGCGGTTAAATGGTTTGTAGGCTGTTTTATTGCCGAAGTTTTGCATGAATATAATTTTGTTCAACAGTTTTGTCTTTTGGTTTATTGCGTGGTAATTTTGTATTTTTGTTAAAACTTTTGTTCAATTTATCGAATGATCCTAAAGCAACATAGGAAACTGCTTCCCGTTGGCTTCTCTGCTTATCCTCAGTTAGTTACATGTTGTAATGCTGGTCAGAAAAAACTAGTCCGGCTTTAATTCGAGGATGGCTTCACAGAACAGCAGCGTGAATGAAAGTAGCCTATTAAAAGTCGTTGAGAAGCCACACACAAGCTATCACCGTATGCCCTTTCAATTGTTGACCTTGGCGTTCCAAAGAATGGCCCCTTCTTCGGCTAATGTAATGTGTGGAGTCGTGGGCATAGTAGCTGCTGTTAGTTTACTTTTCCCCTAGAAGACATTACCCGTTATTGACGACCACTTTACGTTTTTTCTCAAACTGTTTGGCAGGGAACCCACTCAAACTGCACGACAGCATAATGCTTGTAATACCCATAACTCGTAAACGAATGATCCGATTTTCGTTCCATGTTTTGCATTGGTCATGCCTTGCTGCCAATGTCTACAAGTTTCAAATTTAAACATAGGTTCAACAAAGCATGGTTTAAAAGTTAGATGTTCGATGACCTTGAAAGACTATGTCAAGGTCAGGGCTAAATACTTGATTCGTGGGGCCCCTATTCTTCTTCATACTATGCATGGTTTCACTGCTGTAGTATCAGTCAGCTGGAATTGCCTGGGGTGTTCTGTCCTTTCTGCCCCACCCTGTATATAGATACTGTAATGAGCAAATTATAAAAATGATTATATGTCATTTCACTTCGGAATCGTGTGTTCGTGTAGTTCAGTTGAAACTGCCCTCTGCAAGAAAACTGTCGATTAAATTAGCACAGTATGTTGATATTAGTCTCCATATCAGCTCTCCTTTCCTTCTATCACGTTGCAGCTATCCATTGATGCACTCACTTACTGTCACAATCTCTTGTAGCAGTTCCATTTCATGTTGCCCCATTCACTAGTGAGTTCTATTTTCTTATTTTGTATCGTGTAACATTTTAAAACGGATGTTCGTGTTTAATCTTGTTGGTTTTTTTTAGTCTTGCGTATTGTTTCCTTATTTGCCCTCGGGCTGTAAGTCAATACGATGGCCAGCAAATCAATGTTTACTGCCATCAGTTACTTTTATGAGTAAAGCAAACATTGGCATTACTGGTGATTCGCGTTAGATTTTCACTTCCGTTGAAAAATACTTTCTTTTCGTTATTGGCTTAAATCATTTATTTAATGCTCTATGCCAAAACTTAATCTTTATGCTGCCGTAGGGCCTCACCAGGTGGCATACCTGCTCACATTCCAGCACGCACTTCCGTCTGTCCCACACTTCTTGTAGGGGCACCGACAGAAATGTCCGTGTGCTTTGCTCTTGTGTTCTACATGTCCAATTTACAACCTTTTCATAACGTTTTCTCCAAGTTGTATGCTCGCATGTTAAAACGTCCAGCGATAAAAATGCTGCGTGTAGAAGATGTCGGTCATGCGTCTCCTCCTGTGCGACGTTTGCCTTCAGCACACGGAATCCGAAATCATAAGCATAGAGAAACTTTGCCTAAGTCGCACCAAAAACTGACCTAACAGCAACGTTCGGCTTCGTCTGATTCTTATTGCAGTTCTTTTAGACCACAGAATAATGTTGCTCGAGTTTGATGTTGACCTGAATAGGTAATTATTATTGACGAAAGACCGCAATTTAAATTCCACTGCAAACATCCCCCCCCCCCCCAGTTGTGGTAGGCTCTGTCCCTCCAAGCTTACCTGTTGAACTATATAACTAGCACGATAGAAACTTTAATGAGTGGTTACGTGTGAGAGGAAGTAAAATGTTATTTCCAGATTTGTTTTCCCGATTTGATTTCTGTTTAACAAGTATTAGCCCGGATGGACTCATTTGGCAGCAGGGAGCAACAACGTTGCCGGAAGTCCGGGCCTTGTTCCGAGTACGAGTCTCATTGCCGGAAGTACAGGCCTCTTACCCGGAAGCATAGGCCTCGTCGCCGGAAGTGAAGCCAATGTCGTCAAGGCCGGCCGAGATAGGTCATTAAGTATTCATTAAGTCAAGCGAAGCAAGCAGGCTAAACGTAATCTATTGTAGCATGAATCTGTTATTATCTCCAGATATCTAGGTATTCACGTAGCCTTGACCCTTTTGGTGAAGGGATGTCACCTATTGTGCCACGCAAGGGTTTTCACACGATTATTTGGAAGAGTGGGGGGGGGGGGTGCCTTACTCACCCCCTACGCCAACGGTAGATCGCTACTATGATGCTAATGATCGAATAAGTGCCAACTATAGAATTCTACGAAGACTGATTTATTGGGGCCCAACTTCCGCGACACGATGATTCTCCCCTTCCCAACCCCCCGTTCGGGGATTGTGGGGCAAATGATGCTTTGGACCCCTTGTGAGAGTCGTTAGAACAATTTTTGTATTTGGAGGATATTTACGAGAAGGAAGCTTATTTGTCCCTTGGAGCTCTCCCAGTCACCCAGCCACCCACTTTTGTAAGGAGAAACCAGCTTCATTTGTGAACGCTTCAGACCCACCGGGTGCTACGTACGCAGACACTGTCAGCATGAAACACGATTCTCGACTACCCTCTCCTGCAATTATTAAGACCCCTTTACGTCAGGACGAAGAGAATGAGCAACTGCTTCGCTGGTGCCTGAAGGTGGGTTCGCATGCGGAATTTGCATATTCTGCTTTCACAGCGGCGTTAGAAATGTTATTGGCTGATCCAGAAGCGACAGCATACTACTGGCTTGGATTCAACTAATGAAGACGCTCATCATTTCAGGAGGAATCTTGCCACTGGCGCTTGAGGGTCACGATAAATATTGTTCTTCGTCGGCAGGAAGCCTACATCTATTCCTCAACGGACATCTCCACAGACACGATTGGTGGTCTACAGCTCCTGCCACTGCATGCATACTCCAAACTCTCCAAACTCTTCGACTGCTGAGCTTCTCTCTGGATCTCTGGGAGGAGGTGAGACCCCCGGCTGCCCCAAAGCTAGCAGTGTAGGTCACCCACAGGCCATTAACAGCGTCAGTTGCTTCCGTAAAGAGCCCTTTCGGAACCACCTCCGATTTCTCTGCCCCACTTGACATGGGTCAAGTTAAGAGCCCGTTCAACAAGGGTTCAGGGGAACCCTCTAGTAGTCCTGACAGGACAGTTTGTCCTTCGCAGTGGTCGCTCCTTTCGCAGAGATAGGGGGTACCCTAAAGAACGGGGACGCGAGTCCCTTCATTCCTGCTCTTGACTCCAAGGGTTGCCCTGGCTCCATTTACTTGCCGGTGGCGGTCAGGCTCAAGGACCACATGAAGGAATAAGAAAAGTTCACGTTGATGCTATCGTTCTGTCAATAGTCGAGCATGGCTACGTTCCCCCACTTATCGCCTTCCCGTTGCTGGGTCCACCACTACGGCTTTGTAATAGACTAACAGACAGGCTGTTGGAGGAAAAGATCTTGAAACTTCTCTAGAAGGCTGCCATTCTCCTTATTTTGCCTGAAACTCTTGGTATCTGCAGCCCCCGTGCATGTCATCCCAAAGAAGAATGCGGGCGCCTGCATGACCTTCAACCTCGACGCACTCGACAGAAAGACCACTTCCAAATGGTAATGCTGGCGTCTGTCAAGTGTCCTTCGAAGAGGCTAGTACACAGTATCGGTGGATATAGAAGACTCCTACCTTTGTCTACCCCTGCACCAGTTTGTCTTCTATCTCTTCTGATTATTTCAGGAGGTCATGCGCACCACTACGAGGTGATTTCGTTCGGTTTCAGCATGTCGCTCCACGTGTTCACAACCATCCTGCGTCCTGTATGGCATTGCTTCACCATCATCGCTTATGCTCTGACTTACTTCGATGACTGACTGTTCCATAACCTCTGCACATGTAACCATCTCCAGGACCTTCAGTTTTTCAGATGACTGGGCCTAGGCATCGCATTGCGATTTCATGCTTTCTTCCGTACAAACCTTCATATTTCTGGGGGCTGAAATTGACTTGTCTATCCAACTTCTTGGTATGTTCGTCGTCAGAGAGGATCGCAAAGTTGATCTTGTCCGTAGTATCCCTTCAGCATCAAGTTTCGATGTCAAACACTTGGGAGCGGTGATAGGACAAATAGATTCCTTAGCGACACTTGTCCCTCTTGTGTGTGGAGGACCAGGCCCACACACTGGTTCAAGAGAGACGAGTGGTTTTTGCAGCCTTACTGGGAAGATAAAACCCCCGCCTTGTTCAATCTGCCCTGGATTTCCCTGCAGTGGTGGCTACAAGAACAAACGTTAACTTTGGGGTGCCAACCCCCATCCAGATCTTCTGCTTTTCAGGGATGCTTCGACTTTGGGCTGGAGTGCTCTCTTGGGCGTCCACAAGGCTTTAGGGAATTGTCGGATGAGGAAACGATTCTTCACATCAACACCTTACAAAAGTGAGCTGTTGCTTGCGCTGTGAGGAACTAGTCGACACTTTTACAAGTAAGGTAGTGGCTGTCATGTTGGACAATACTTCGGCAGTGGCATACGTGCAGGGAGGGGGCAGGACCTACTCTCGCACCTTGATGGAGGTTTCCAAGTTTTTCGGCTTGTCTGGATTTTCACGTGACACTACTACCTAGACGTATTTCTGTAGGTTGACTTGCTCCCAGACGAAGCCATGGCGCTAAAACATATTGCGGGGAATTGAACGTCGTTGCCGACGAACTCTCCCTTACTAAGTCCTCACACGGAATGGATGTTATGCCCCAGGTGTGCCAGATGATCTTTCAAAGGTGGGCAACACCGTGGGGATCTGTTTGTTGCCCAGGCCAACAAGCAACTACTGAGGTTCATCTCTCCATCCCTGGACCTTCAGGCATAGAGAACGGACAGCCTCAGCATCTTGTGGGAAGGGCTATGTGCTTACGTCTTCCCCCTGTTTTTCATCCTACAGAAGGTACTGAATAAAATCCAGTCTTCGTAAGGCTCCTTCATCCCTGTAGCCCCGCCTTTGGCTAACGGCATACTTTTGCGTGGACCTGTTGGACTTTAAAAAGGATGACCTGATCCTGCTCCCCTTGAAACCATATCTCCTCACCAACATCAGAGACAAACCCTTCATCTGAGTCTTGCCATTCTTCACAATCATGTGTGTGAAGACTGTGAAGCATATTCTAAAGAATGCAGGTTTGTCATCTCCATTGGCTGCCAGCTTGCTCCAATGCTGCATGGAGTCAACCGTCAAGGTCTTTGAAGCTAAATGGTGAAGAAGGTTTGTGTGGTGCGGCGACAACCCTTCAGACGCCTCGGTGACATGCCTGGCAGATTTCCTCTAGGATCTTTTCCAGAGCGGTTTGTCTCCTGTTGCCTTAACGGGATATCGGTCTGTGATAAACTGCGTTTTGTCATGCGTCGTGACTGTGGAATATGATATCGAGTTTAGTTCAGTCTTTCAACATTTAATAACCTCCAACCTGTGGTTGTTTTCCCTGCTTGTAACCTTCCCATTCCTCTTTGATGAGCTGCACTTTTGCACCGTACCCGAAAAATGTTTTTTCCTAGTGGTTTTGGTAGCCGCAGCCCGTCAGAGCGAACTGGTAGCGTTCAGGTGAGAGGATGGTTACATTTGCTTCATGTAGAAATGGTCAAACTTTACCCTTGTATTCCCACACGAGTTTCACGCAAAGAACCAACGGTCACAATAACCCCCCCCCGCATGCAGTATTCATCAGTTCGGCCCAGTGGTGAACCCTCTGAGCGGGGAGCGGGTGCAGTGCTGATCTGTGCCTTAGTTTTACCTGGAAGCTACCAAAAAAAAAAAAAACTCCTGCGCCCCTGGCTTTGGGAAGGTTGCTCCTCTTATGCCTCTTTTCCTCGGCCTAGGAAAAATAAAATCTACACCCACAGCAATGCCAGTACCTTATACGAAACTGGAGACGTGGATTTGCAATGTGATCAAGAGAGCCTATGACATCACCTCAGATTTGGAATATGTGGACATACCCCCTTCAGTGTGAGCACACAAATTCAGAGCATTGGCATTGTCCTGGGGTTTAGTCTCAGGTGTGCCCTAGACGAAATTGTGACAGCTTGTTCGTTGCGCAATAAATACACCTTCGTCAGCCACTATTTACGAGATGTCAGTGGGGCTGGTGGAGGTGCGACCATGAAAGAACTTTTTTGTGGCTTGGCAGTTGTGTGGGCAAGAATGTAGTCATCTAAAGTTGAAGCTTTGCATCAGGTGGGCACCTTTTGCTGCATGTAACATTGTCAGATGAAGGGTATCATCTGCGCAGACAGCTCCGGGTGCTCGACCCACCTCCTGTTGAAGTCGGCCAGTAAGTAAAGGGAAGCATTTTTGGGTGTAAGTGAAAACAGAATTTTAAAGACAAAATTAGTTTTTAATAGCCTAAAAGTTTTGTATTAACCTTTCAGGTAAAACCATCCACCGTCCCCCTCTTGCTGAATCGGATAGTTCGCCAAACGAAAGTGTGGGACAGTGGCAATGCCTGCTGGGATGTGAACAGGCATTATGTCGTGTATGCTGTGTGGATGCATCCGATTCTCATGCAGGCTAATTTTTCATGTATTTTAACTTGCACACACAAACTTGTCTTTTGGTTCTACAGTCATGTCTTACTTGTTTTCCCGCTCTCTCTATTGGTGCCCATTTGCAAGACGCAGCCTTAGTTATGTCAACGAGTCGCTACTTCGAAGGAATTGACATGAACTATTTTAGCAAATCTATGTCATTAAATGATAGTTTTTAGTCTAAAGTTTTACTTTGGTATAATTTTTTTGTTTAAAGCTTTTTGTAAAACGTTTATTACAGGATTTCACTATTTTATTTCAGAAAACAAGGATATGGATCGTGTTTTTAAGCTTCCAGGTACCACATTCATTGGCGCTGGTGAAACCAACCTATCACTTCGAGAAATTTTGAAGAGACTCGAGGTATGCCTGTTGTTGTAAGGACAATCCTGAGAATTTATTTTTTAGTTAGATGTAGTGGCATAATACTACATAAATGAGAAGCATAAATAGAGAAAGAAAGGAACATTTCGAGCTGATTTTTCACTACAGTTTTTAAGTTTTGTATTTTACTTTGCCAAAAATGCCCGGGGAACATTCACAAATTATGTAACGCCTGGAGCATAGGGAGGAGGAGGGTTGAGCAAGTATGTTAACATCTGTTAGGATGAGGGTGTGGGGAGTAAGATGAAGTGTTAATATAACCCATTAACTTTTGCTAAATTCGTTTAGCTAAATTATTTTTCTTTGTGTGCCAAACATATTAACCTGATAATTTAGCATTACATTGTCCTCAATGTCTCCCTGGAGGTTTTTTAGTTGCTTGTAGCCGCCTGCTTGCATGACCCACTGCGCATGCGCAGCCCTCTCTATATAAGCAAGAACGTGGATAGTCTCGGCATTCATTTTCCTCCAGAGGTTCCTACACGTCACCTCGTCTCCCGCCTGTCGGCCTGGAATTTGGATTCTCCTTTCCCTCATCTCTACACGATGGAAGCTGCCCTTCGCTCTCCGCTCCAGCTTCGGATGCTGTGCTCTCTCCTCCTGCTATCCCGGCCGTCCGCGACGACCGCTACACGCCGGCTTAGAACGGGATGTGTATGTCCCTACGACGAAGACGGCTTCCCGTTTCAAGGCGGCCAACGCACTCCACCGCTTCCCGGCCATTCGGCCTTAGCAGAAGAGCTAAAGCGCTTTTCCGGGACGCCAACCGGAGACTCCGTCAAGCTTCATCTCAAGCGCGCCTTTCGGCTACCAACTCCCTACTCGACTTAATCATCCAAGTCATCACGTAGGGAACGCAATGTTACTTGCAGCGAAGCTCACAACCTCATTGACTCTTGTCTTCCGCCGCTATGCTGAAACAACGCCGATGCCTCCCCCGTCGTGCACCTCGTCCACGAGCCGGGCCAACACACAGGAGTGGGTCGCATCTACAAGAAGTCACGATAGTCGCAAGCGCCTTTCGCACATCTCTGACCCTGATGCTAAGAGACGCAAGCATTCAACCCCCTTTCGGTCTACACTAACGCACCGAATCCCGTATTGACGCAGCAAGGCCAGACGCCTGCCACTAAACACATTTCGTTTTCCGGACGACAGCACTGACGATCCGACCATCCCATTGGCATCTCTTCTCAAAACAGTAGACGACACAGTCCCGGACTGTTTCCTTTACAAGCCATCCGAATCTGCTAACGCTCCAGTGATAAACAGAGGCCTAAAAACTGGCTTTGGCTTCGCTCTACGAGACAAGGCCGCAAAACCCCGTAGCCTCGTGGGCCAGTCGAAGACTCTCCTCACCTGCCTACTACGGAACGGCGGCTCCCTCTTGGGCAAGGCTGAACCCTTGATGCTCGACAAAGACCCTCTTGCACCACGGCCCGGCCCTGAATCAAGCTCCTTTCGTCCACTTGGTGACGGCGCCGCCAACCCCAAAAATTTTGACACTTACCGTGAATGTGAGTTCTTGTACAGTGAAGTCAAATTGGATTTTGGGTCTGCCCTCACCATCCCCAAAAGAGTTGAAGTTCCTTCTTTTGTCCTTTTCGACAACGACAAGTGCTTACGTCTAAGCCTACGTGCCGCCTCTCAAGCCGACGTTTTAAACACGGCTGTCAATGCTCTTTGTTAGAAGCTTTCGGCCGACGCAAGCCCCGAAGAAATTCATAATCTGGTTTCCCTCATTTTCCAGCTTTTCCAAAAAGCAAGTTTTGCAACGTACCATTCCCTAAATTGGGCAACTCTGGCGTTATTCAACAACACGCTTACTATTAAGGGAAGCAGCTGTTAAATCCGCGCATGACCTCAACGAATCCACCAAACATAGACTACGCAACCAACCACTTCACGAGTCCGACACGCTCTTCCGCGAACTGATCCCGACGCTTGTACCCCACTTAGACATCTCGCGCAAGCCCAAGCCATTTCGACAAGACAAGGCGCTCTTTCGCTCATCTAATTCAAGCAAATACCAGAACGCCTGATCTCCTCCCAGGGAACAACCGCCTTCCACGAACACTTCACGCAACGACAGCTCTTCCAACAAGATGCAGTCCTTTCGGCCTGAACGACAGCCTCGCTCTCGCTCCAACCAACGTTCCAACCCTAAACGTGCCGCAACCCCCGACCGCCGTAGCCGCTACTCATCGCCCAACGGCCACAGCTCCCATCGAAAACAATGACTGTCACCGGCTCTCCCGCTTCCCAGTCGGCGCGAAACTCCGCCATTTGTACACAGCCTGGAAATCCCTTTCGCACAACCCCGAAGTCCTTTCAATCATCAAGGAAGGCTTTTGGCCTACCTTCCTCTCGAAGCCACCGCTCGCAACAAGCCCTCCGTGGAATTTCACGCCTCCAGTTTCTCATTCCCTTACGTCGGAAATTTCTCTTTTACTAGCAAAGAAGGCAATAATCAAGCACCGAAACCCAGGACTGGGGTTTTACAGTTCCATCTTCACCCGACCAAAGAAAACGGGGGGGGGGGGGTCAAAAGACTAATTTTCAACATGAAACCACTGAACAAATACATCGACAACCCCCACTTCAAAATGGAGACACTAGAATCCATCCGCCTTTCCTTCAAGCAGAACGACTGGACAATCTCCATAGACCTGGAAGACGCCTACCTACATGTCCCACTCCACCCATCCTCAACGAAATACTTCCACTTCATTTACGACGGCCAAGTTTACGAATTCTCCTGTGTACCTTTCGGTTTAAATGCAGCCCCAAGAATTTTCACCATGGTTCTAAAACCAATCCTTCCTCACCTTCACCAACAACAAATCAAAGCAAGCGCATAACTCGACAACTGGGCTCTGCACAACCAGGACTCCCACCGTCTTGTTCAAGACAGGGACACGACAATCAATCTCCTACACCAACTAAGCTTCGGCGTGAACCATTCCAAATCGGGCCTCACTCCACAACAGGAGTTCACATTCCTGGCGCCTCATTCAATCTCTCGTCGTCCCAGATCTTCTACGACACATCCACCAGTTCCAGAACCAACAAACTTTCTCCCTCCGAGAACTAAACTCCCTCATCGGGAAGATGGACTCAATGGCGAACCTCATTCCCTACGGACGGTGGATGTTAAGATCTTTTCACCACCATCGAATCGACAACTGGTCAAACCCTCATCTCAATCCAGATCAACAACTCCCCTTCCACGAAGGCTTTCCCCACGAAAGCCTCCTTTGGTGGACAGATGTCACGAACCTCACAAAGACAGCTTCACTCCACGAACCTCCCCCCAACCACATCATCTTCACAGACGCTTCAAACTATGGCTGGGGGCCCACTTAAGCAACCTAGAGGCATCAGGCATTTGGCACATCAACTTCCTCGAATGCCAAGCGATCTTTCTCGCTCTACAACATTTTCTTCCAAGTATCAAAAACCAAGTAATCCAAGTACAAGCCGATAACACCACGGCCTTAGCTTACATAAAGAAAGAAGGTGGAACCAAGTCCAGACTGCTTCACAACCTAACCTTCGAAATCCTCAATTTCTGCGTCTCCAACAACATCACCTTGCTTCCTCTCCACATCCGAGGAAACAGGAACGTCATTGCAGACTCACTTTCCCGTCGCACCTCCCCCCACGGGGGAATGGTGCCTAAAGAAGTCCATCTGCGAATATGTCTTCATAACATGGGGCACTCCAATGATCGACCTATTCGCGACGATGCCAGACTTCCCCGTTATATCAGCCCGATTCCGGACGACTAAGCCCTGGCAGTCGACACTCTGACGTATCCATGGCACAACCTCTACGCATGCGTGTTCCCACCTTTCAAACTACTTCCCCAAGTACTTCAAAAGGCCGAAGAAAGCCAAAGCCTCTTCCTTCTAATAGCCCCACTATGGCCATCGGCACCATGGTTCCCTCACCTACTGTCCCTACTAGTAGATACTCCAAGAACACTCCCTCTTCCAGATCTTCTGTCTCAACAAAAAGGCTTGAAACTCCACCCAAACTTTCCCAACCTAAACCTTCACGCGTGGCTACTATCATCAAACTCCTCAAAAAGGCAGGCATTCATAAAGATGATGCCACCCGCATCGCTTCAAAAGCTACCACGGACTCAACAAACAGAATGTATGACAGCCACTGGTCCAAGTTGTTTCATTGGTGTTTCACAAGGAAAATCAATCGGATCAATCCCACTCTACCAGAACTCTTAAGATTCCTCAGAGACCTTTCCGACATTGATAAGCTCAAAGGCTCAACCATCCTCATCTATCGCTCAGCCCTAAACTCTGTATTCAAGGCAGCAGACAAAACCAACCTTCTAGATGACTACCGAATTTCAGCTCTCTTACGCTCTTTGGAGAATGACCGCCCAACTACAAGAAGACCTGTTTCTGACTGGGACCTTTCTATCGTCCTACAATCCCTGATTGAAGCCCCTTACGAACCAATGCACGACTGCTCCCTTCACCTCCTAACCAGGAAAACTGTCTTCCTTGTTACACTAGCAGCCAGTGCCCGCTGTTCCGAAATCCAAGCCCTATCAGCAGACCCGGCCTGCTGCATTTTCGGCCCAAACTTCTCTTCAGTAACTCTTCACCCAAGAGCAGGATTTCGAGCCAAGACTCAAAAACCATCCGAACCACCAAAACCCATAACTTTCCCAGCCCTCACAAACTTGACAGGTGATGAACCAGAACGTCTACTATGCCCCATCCGTGCACTCCGTTTCTACCTCGCAAGAACCCAACACGAAGACATCCGCAGAGGCAGAAACCAACTATTTCTACCTTTTGACCTCCAGACATGGGAGACGTCAGCCGCCATGATTTCCCGCTGGATTAAGAAAACAATCGACATTGCTTACGACAAAGCCAACTTGAGCAGGGAGAGAGCAACAGCATACGAGGTTAGAGCAATCTCCACTTCATGGGCACACCACAACGCCATCCCGATAGAAGAAATCCTTCAAGCCGCATCCTGGCGACACTCAACAACATTCACCTCCCACTACCTGAGGAACATGTCAAGAGAAGAAAAATGACTACACCGGCTGGGACCAATCGTCGCAGCCAGAACTGTGGTCAAGCCCCTTAAGCACAATCAGAACGAAGCAGAAGCAAGCCACCCATAGAAGGAAGCAAGCC
>JAHWFP010040587.1:0-60688 GCA_023313725.1 Lithobius niger
GGATGGAAAGGTTTAGTAATTCATATCTTCAAGTCAAAATAGGTTCAAATTTACTGACAAGGGAACTTTGGAAATATTTTAGGAATGGGGGGGGCATAATTTTATGTAGAACACCTGGACTGAAAAGCAAAGCAGCAAAGCACTGCCTTGTGGCGCACTGAGTAGAAATCGTATAAGTTTCTGCTCTGGGATTATAGATCGTATTATAGCGTCTCTCACACGGCCATGTAATTATGATCATCAATAAAATGCATAATATTGGTATTATGAGTGATAATTTCAGGGTACTTCGTAATTGTGGTCTATAATTTTGGAAGGGTTTTTTTCAGTAATTTATTTACCTGGTGGTAAAAACGTGGTAATAATAGTAATAAGCAGTTTGTTGCCGAAGCAACAGGTCTGGCAAGGATCATGGGGATCGCTGGCTGCCAGCCTAAGAAGGGGCAGCATTTAAGATGCGTGTAAATAAAGAACAGTTAAAAGGGAATGCGAGGACGGCAAGGTGAAACCAATGCAACTTAAAAACATTTAAAAACCTTGAGTATAGGTAAAAAAAAAAAATGTTGCATTGCCAATGGAATGGTGGAATAGAATTTCAGCTGCCTTACCACCAAGGTTAGACGTGTCAGGGACATACAGATCCCCGATGGTATCGCCTGTCCAGTGGAAAGGACGGAGAAGGATGGCCAATTGTCATATAATAAAACAATGAATAAAATATGTAAAGAGGTTAAAACTAAAAGCGTTTATATAAGTAGATCGTCACATTAAAAATAAAGTAGAATGCTTGGCCTAGCTACAGTTAAAAAAAAAATGAAGAGACACTCCAGTAGAGGTTGTCAAAACAAGGAGTTAAATATAAAAAGTTAAACATTCAATTCTGGTATTTTAATAAATCGGTTTGAGTGGTTTGTGCTGTTACACACAAACCACTTTGTGAATCAGTAACTTAAAACTGGCTGCTTAGTGTTTACCACAAAGAAAATAAATTGTCACTTTTTGTGTTGCTGATGCTATGACGGCATGGTGTACATTTAATTTATTCAGTTAAATTGACAAGAGGTATGTAATTGAGCTTGTAATAGTATGGTAAAAGGTTTCTTTAATCTTTTTTTGAGAATCTCAAGTAAGCACGTTGGGTTCATCTACCAGAAAATGGTTGATTAAAATGAACGCGGGAGCTTTAGATGCGATAAAGAACCTTGAAGTATATGCCTGAACACTGACTTGTTGTAATTTTGAGACCAAGCCAATTTTGACCATGTTGTTTCGAAATCTGTTTATCTTAGGCGATACCATCTTTGTAAAGTGAACTTTTGAAGTGTTCCAGTTATTGGAACTAGATTTGTGATCTTCACATCCAGTTTTATCTGCGTTTTCGTGTGTACATACTATACTGCCCCGAATATAAGATTTCCAATTTGCTCAATTAAAACTGCTTCATCGTCGTACATTCACATTCAAATCCACAACCGGACCGATTGATGTTTAAATGCATTTTTTGATGCTTGAATGCCTCATTCAAATTAGTTTTTTCAAGAGCTATCTTTTGATGTTAATAAGAAGACAGTTTTTGAATTATTTAGAAATAAATAAAATGTCACCAAAACATAAACCTTACAAATTTGTTATGTAGTTCACAATTAAAAAAAAAATCATATGTAAGCAAATCATGTATGAAAAAAAATTATTTTCAATCAGCATCTGTTGAGTTAGGTACAAACTATATTCAAAACAGTGGCACTGGCTCTGGTGAAAGTCATCCTCCTTATATTTGTGGCCATTTATTTTTGTTTAATTTGTGGACCCAAAACTGCAAGACTGTGCTGGTTCCGATACTAGTCCCAGTACTGCAGCGATACCGTGGTACCATGAGAGAATACAGGTACAGCAGTACATATTGTTAAGCTGATCACATAATCATGGACAGTTTTTCTCTGTACTGTTTGCATTACTGTATCTACTTCTACCATTACGATAAATTTGTACCAGTTAATGTATTTTTATGTTTAGGCCGCTAAAAGGTAATACAGTGGTTCGCAGGAGCACTTCCATGGTTTTTTTGTCTTAGCTTGTGGAACGTTTTTTTAAGCCAGGGTCCAAAAAAAAATTCTGATCGTGCGTCAACATTTTCATGAAACCCTCCTGGAGCGATGACCATGCCAGATTAAACTCCGTTCGCACGATTGCCGCTAAATGATCCTTCCTCTTCGTGTACGAGCCGCGTTCGATGCTCCAGGTAGGCTGTGTCCCTTTGAAATTTTCTTAGTGTAGTTAATTGTGAAAAAGTTTGCTTTTTAAATCAAGTAAATGGAATCCAATACGTTGTCCGAGATTTTTCAGATCATTAATGGACGTTACGGTTGTGGTAATGGGTTTCGTAAGCCACGATGATGGTGTCACCATTATTGCAATGACTGAGAATGACGAATGTTTGTTATTGCCGTTAAGCACGATGGTTTCGGTTGCTGCAGAATTTATGAAGTGGTTTCGTTGTAGAATGCCTTCCGTTGATATAAATCAGTGGATATAAATCATCTGAATGTGGTCAGTGTGGAAAGGCGTTTACGCACAAGTCTAGTCTGACAAAGCACAATATTGCACAGGTTAGGGTGAAACCGGTTGAATACGGCGAGTGTGGAAAGGCTTTTATGAACAAGTTTTACGATAAACAGCTATACACCGTGGAAAGAAACCGTTTAAATGTGTTGAATGTGGAAAAGCATTTTACTAGAAGAGTGGTTTATAGCTGAATGCAATGGTACGCATTTGGCAAAGCCGATTACGTGCGTCAAGTGTGGACAGGCTTTTGCTCATAAGCGTTATTTAAGGTAGCACGTACCTGTACACAGTGGGAAGAAACCGGGTGAGTGTAACGAGTGTGGAAAGGCTTTTGTGAACAAGTTTTATTTAACATGGTAAACACTTATCAGAAAGAAACCGTTTAAATGTATTGAATGTGGAAAGACATTTTAAAAGAAGAACAATTTATCACTGTGTTAAATTCTACACAGTTGGCAGAAGACTTTAACTGTGTCGAGTGTGGGCAGGCTTTTACTCACAAACGTAATTTAAAGCAGCACCTACGTACAAGTAAGCAGTGGGAAGAAGCTGTTTGAATGTGTTGAGTGCAAAAAAAGGCTTTGGCGGCAAAGTACCTCTACACAGTGGAAAGAAACCGTGCGAATGGGGACGTTCGAGTATTACATCATCAGGGAAGGGAGTGACGATTGATGACGAGGGAGGAGGGGGGTAGCCACTAGCCAGTAAAAGGGCCGAAATAGGCAAAAAAAAAGCCCTCGACAAAACAAGGATAATACACCTTCGGGGGAAGTCAGAAATGACGTAGTACTGGAAGCTGGGGCAGGGGGAGTTCAGTTAGAAATGACGTAATACTGGAAGGGGCGGGGGGTTTAAAAATGGCCAATTTCTTGATGACGTGATACTTGACGGCCCCAATGTCATGATTGTGAAAAAGCTTTTGCGCACAAGTCTCATTTAACTTCGCACTCAATTCTGACCTGTGGAAAGAAACGGTTTGAATGTACCAAGTGTGGAAAAGCTTTTTTGCAGGAGTGTTATTTATTAAACCTGCAACAATATTTTAAGCTTGATTTAGACTGTCTTATTGCTGTCTGCATAATTGTAAAAATCAAAAATTTTGTTTTTACTTTACATAAAGTGAAAGTTTTTGTTTTAGTAAAAAAAAAAAAACCATCGCTCCATCTGAAGAATTGCAAATAAAAATAAAACATCACTCGCTAGCATCAATTTTTTTAATGCTACTGTCGAGAACCACTTAATTAATTTTTAGCATCCTTAATTAAATAAAATTATAGTAAGTAAATATAGTTTACTTAAAGCCATACTATGGTATTAAAAGCGGTCCCTCATCCATCCGCCGATCCCCATCGAATGCCCTCAATAAAGTAAACGTCGTACTCTTCATCAGTAGAGATGTTTGCATGACTCTACCTGTAAAAAGCTTCGAAACAATCTTGAGCACTTTTCCCCAACTGAGTAAAATTGAAAAATTGTACACCTGTCAAGCATTTAGGATTTTTTTGATTCGCTGATGTGCCACACGTGTTGTTTTGTTGTGGTCCGGCGAATTGCTGACTGTTTCCCGCAGGCCCAGCTGGGTAGGTCGCACACCTTGTGTGTTATGTTGACCATGAATTCATGCCATCCAAAAATTGCTAGCCGGTTCTGGAAACCTTTCCTGAGATGAATTTCACTCGCAAAGGTGGTTTTCGTGATGGTCAAGTGGTTTTTGCCATGGCTAGTCACGTATTACTGCTCGCTGGGATGGGGTAGCGATGCGACGGTGGAGAGGTTCACCCTCACGATTGTTTTTTTTTTTTTAGTTTCTGAGGGCTGGGAGTTGACTGGGAATTTAATTTTTGCCACATTAAACGAAATGTGACTCGTAACAGTTATGTTTCTAAAGACGTTTTACTGGATGTGAATGACCACATAATCGCCAAATTTTTTCTGATGGAGTAGGAAGGTTAGAAAATGGGTTGTGTTTGATTTAATGCCCTTCACAGATTTTTGCCAAATTTACTGCTGCAGCCGTGGCGTTTAATAGGTGTGATTTACAGTATTTCAAAAGCTATTTGGAAGAGCAGCAAATTTCATTATTTACGCAACCTAGGCCATGAAGCTATGATTTTGAAGGACATCTTCAGAAATGTGGTAAATGACCGATAAGTTAATACATATATTAATATAAGTTAATACCGATAAGTTAAGCCTTTTATAAGAAGTGCCATGCAGCCAATACAACGGGATATATAAAATGAGGCAATGTTCAAGGTCTCTTTACGAGAAGTTATTAATATAAAATATTTTTATCCTTTTTATTTGCTGTTATTTCTTTTTACACATTTTATTTCAACTTTTTTTGCACCTTTACATTTAAATTAAGTGTTCTGTAAATATATATGTTAACTTTTTGTTTTATATAAGTTGAGAGGTCTGCCAGACGTTAAAATGTGACATTTAAAGATTTATGGCGAGATTGAAATTGAAATTTGTGAAACTTTGGAAGAGTGTGTTGGCCTATGAACAGTCGTCTTTGGCTTGATAAAATAAATAGAATAAAATACTCGGCTCTTGATGAAAGTGATAAACCTTTACCAGAAGTATTACTTACTGTTGTGTCTGTGAAATAGATGTTTCAATTCATTTTCTATCAATGTGTTTGGTGGTCAGCTCCAACTAATACTCAGTACAGCAGCTAATTTAGTTGTAAAATGTAAATTAATAACTAAATACAGTACATAATTTTATCACCATTATCTTTAATTTTAGGTGAATCGTGTCTTTTTTATTATTATTTGGATAAAAAACCACAGTTTTAGTTAACAAGGAACCACCAAATGATGGTAGCATGTTAACAATTGCCGAATTATTTTTTCAAATCTCAAATCCTTCAAAAATGCCTAAAACGTGTTATTTCATTGATGTGGATTTTTAGATACAGAACGAGTATAGTAGTGTGGTTAGTGCAAAGATATGGCCGTAAAAACATGTTAATCTGCAATAAGCCAAGAAGCAAGGCAGGAGTTTTTTGGTGCCACAAGATACAAAAAAGCAATTAAATGTGGTGAGACAGACTGATGGTTTTTAAACCTTTCTCTGCCCTATAATTAGCTTTCGTGTTAGAAGACAGTACAAGCTTTAGTAATTGATGAGACAAGTTATAGGATGTTTTGGTAAATTGGCTGCTGTTTCATCTGCAGTGTAGTGTAGGTGTGGAAAAAGTAAAAATGCGATCTTTATAAAATTCTAGAAGCTTGATATCGGTATAAGCAAGGAAAGGATATGTTGGGATATGTGTGCATGGGTTTCCCAATGCGCATGTGCTTAGAGAGAAACCTGCAAAACCAACTATGTTTAATACTTACTAGCCCTAAAATTAACATGTGGCAACTTCAGGAGATACTATGGACATGTAGTAACAATATTTATTTCATTTGGTGGTTCCCTAACTAGATTTTAGCCCAACAGGATATTAATATATATTTATTAGAAAACATGACAAGCCTTGTGGAAGTGTCAAAAGTAAGCGTCAGTAAAGTAAGTACTAATATTGTATAAGCACTAGATCATTCTGTAAAATAATCGAACCAGCTGTACTTTTAAGTGGATTGAAAAAGTTCAGAATGTTTGACACCAAATACCCACAGCTATGTTCCAAGATCACATTACCTTCCCTTCGTAATTTCTTTATGAAAGTACACAGACATATAAATTTTCTGTCAGTTTTCCAGTTTACCCTTTTGAAGTTGAGCAACATTTATTTTTAAGTGAACGTCTTGTTGTAGTACAGGTTTTTCCCCGACAACTTGGCCCAGTTTTGACGGAGTTTTTTTTTTTTATTTCAGTGTACTATTAGAACATTTTTTTTTCCAAGTTAGCCCAACCAGTGGCAACAGTACTGTTGCTTAACATTTTTTGAAAAAATGTATTCCAATACTTTTTGCATTATAATACCGGTGCCAAATTTTCAGCGTACAGCCTCCAGGATTTTTTCTTGCAAAAAAAATTTCGGTCTCATGCCAGCATAGTGCACAGAAAAATTTTCTCACAGTTGCAGTAAATTTTTTTACTTACTTGAACGACGTTTTGCGTACTGTAGTTAGGTGTTGGAGCGGGAATTTGAAAATGAGAGCCAAAAGTCATTCTATGCAAGTAAAAAATACAGTGAAACCTCTTTATAACGATAGTCCATGAGAGTTTGGAAACAGAATGTTATATCAGGTTTATCATTATAAACAATCAGTTTTCCATGTATTGTTGTTAAAAGAACCTCAAAATCAGTATTGTTATAACAGGTTTATTGTTGTAATGGGGTTTAACTGTAAAACTTACTGTAACCTTGGGAAAATGTATTTTCTGTTTCTTTTTACTTACATACGTAAAATTTTCATACAGGAGTTGCATTTGCGAGCCATAGTGTGGGCAGCGTCAATTAAAAATAGCATTTTAGTGGAATGTTGCCAAAACGAAGTGAAATTACTTGGCTTGATTTAAAGCTAAATTTTGAGATGTTTGCAGTAACTGAAGGCTCTGCAAACTTGCCCAAAGTAATCTTCATGATTGTGACTCACTAACTAGTTTAATGTGTAGATTTAATAGTAAATGAAATCTAACATGAATTTGTGTGTTCTTGACATTACATAAATGTATATTTTTGAGTAAAATTTCAGCAAATAGTGAGTGTAGGTAGATCAGTGGTGGCGTACATCAGTGAAATTTGGATCGCTTCTATCTTATCAGTATTAATGCCTTTGGGCTGCAACCCACTTTCTGTGGTGTTGCAGCATCCGTGTGAAGGAGTGCGAAGAGTTTAGTTTAAGCAGATTGTTGGATTGTATTTTAAGCGAAGAATATCTCAAATACTTAAATGTATTTCAAGTCGAGATTTGCAAGCCTTAATTCATTGTGAATAATATTCAATATTTCAACCAAGCACCAGTCACAGGGTGCATACAGGAACTTAATTTGAAAATATTACCAGGACATTTATCATGTTTGCAAGAAATTGAAATAACAATTCAAGGATTTTTTTGGATATAAGCTCCCCAAAAATTGTTCATTTTAGTAATTTTCGCAAGAAATTCCAATGGGATGGAGATTCAACCAGATTTCTAAAGTCAAGCCACCTACCAAAAATTCTAAGAACTATAATGATTCTTTCATGCCAGAAAGTTTAATTTTCCAGGTTTTCCATATGTACAAACCCTGCATGTTTAGGACCCACTCGATGAATTGTTTTTACGTCTCTCCTGAAATAGTAACTTTACTAATTTAAGCTATTTTCATTTTGATATATTACTCTATGCCAAACATTAACCTCAAAACCAGCTCCCCACCAGGGTATCGCCCCCGTATCACATAACACATTTGCGCCATCCCATTGAGCCCCTCTTTTGTTTCTAGGCTGCATTGTAGCCTACCCCATCTCTACTCTAGCTGGTGTAATTTGTGCAGGCGTTTTACCACGCCGGGAAATCCTCTGAACTACAGATATAGGGCCTGCGAGGTTTTTAAAACCATTTCTGAGAAAGAAATTTCACAATTTGAAGCTAATGGGCAAAGTTGGAGAAGAGGCAGGAACTACCACCAACTTCCAAAGATTCCTCCTGCAGCTCCCGTGCCTGTTTGTTGGTGCATGTCTTCGAAAAGATTTTGGGCTTAGTGATTCCAATTTTCCTCTTACCGGGTTTTTACATACGAGAGATGTGCTTTTTTTAAACATTAATTTCAGCTTTCTATGGCCCCGGTTTCACCGCAATTTTCAGCCATTATTTGCAAAGCGCAAATGCTTGTTTGAATGATAATTCCAACGTTTTTAGTCCTATAGTACTAGAGGTGATTTCTTGCAATGGATGCTGCTCTGGTGGGAAGCCAGTACGTTGCATTCAAGTTTTGGGGTTAATGTTGGGCACGCAGCCTCATTTCGAAATGAAGTTTAAAGGTTAAATTATAATGGTATACATTTTTTGGGTAAGTAAAATTTATTAACTCTTAACGTGAAAACGGATTGGTGGAACTTATTATGTATAAGGTGTTGCTTAAAATCTTTAAAATGATTTAGCTGAAAGCATGATTCTAAATGTTAACGCATGTTTAGCGTTACTAAGCTTCCATACTAGGATCCCATAATTGTTATTAAAGTCTAATTTTTAATAATCATTGGTTAGTTTTCTGAACACCTTCCCTAGTTTTGGAAAGTATGAATTTAAATTTTAATTGAGTGCTAGGCATTGATAATCTTATAATGCAGGCATGAAATAAGTAAATAAAATAAATATCTACTCCTTTCTTTAGGATCGTACAACTACACAGCTGTCACGTCATCAGTGATAGTAGCACGTTTTGGAAAGGGCTTTAGTAATCAGTATATGCTTGACCAAGTGGAAAGAGTTTATAAGAACGTTGAATGGGGAAAAAATCTTTAAATTGATTGTACAAACCAAACGTAATATTTGGTTAGGTTAATTGGTACTAAAATGGAATATCATTAGTAAATAAATAAAGTGGCCCATTGTGTAGATCAAATCGTATTATAAATTCTCTTAAAATGTAATTATGTACTGTTCAGTAACGGTTACGGACAAACCACTAGCTATATAGAAGGAAAAAGTATATGCCGGTCTTATTTTAAATGACTAAGTAGATAATATGCAGTTTGACGAGTCAAATGTAGACCAAGAGGGCAGTTGTACATGGAACAAATACAACAAATTGCAAAAAAAAAAACAAAAGTTGGATAAACATGTTGGCCAATTTTTGCCAACAACCTCTGAATTAATGTTAACAGGCTCTTAGAACTTCGAATTAATATTTCAGTAAATGGTAGGAGGAGTACTCGTACTAAAATTGTTTCAATTATCATTTAATGGTCTATAACCCAATTAAAACATGTTAAGAAAATAGATATCGCATGAAAAGCCGAATAGGCTTGATTTACATTTTTAATAGTTTTAGTTTAAATTGATGATCAAAGTTTTGATCAAGGCAATGGGTAGCTCTGCTCTCTAATACTTAAGTCTTTACAAGTTGGTGCTTTACACTGGTGGGCTCGTGAACGTTACTACTCCTCTGAATGTCATAATGCTCAGGCTAGTCATTAGCATTAACTGTATTAGAATTAACATTGTTGTGCCTTATGTAGCAATTTTATACATTAGTAGTGAATGACACTATTTTATACATTACATCTATAATAAACAAATGTGATAATGCTGAACTTTATGTACAAGACAGTCGTACGTTCATTAAAGTAAAATTTGAGTGGTCTCTGTCTGGATATCTGTGGGTTACACTCATTCGTTTGGACATTTTAAAGGATGTGTCATTGTATGGATGAAAGATTAATATTTTACAAGCAAACCTTGTAAAACTGTGTGATCATAAAATGTACAACTGCTCTTTGAAAATTTAGTTTATATACATCGGACATGATTTTCTTACAGTCTTGGATCAATGACCTTTTCACGTCATGATTAAGCCTGGGAAAAAGATTGCTGACTGAACTGAGGTATGCTTTCCCAACTGTCGTCCAATTTCGTGAGTAGACTACTACGCCCAATTCCCCTAGACAGCATTGGAATCACAGATGGGAGCAAATGCACCGTAAAGTAAGAATTCTCAATTCGCTGGTATAGCATGCACGTCACATCGCGGGTGGGTTGCAAGCTCCTCCAATACTAAACGACCATGTTAGGCCTGCAGAGAACAGACCTACAAACCTCCACCGAGATGTTGGCTACGGATGCACCAAATATCTGGTAATTATTCAATCTTTGGCCAAAAACGTAATTTTAATCCTAAAATTAGTTTTTATTGCCAACGATTATATACGTTACATGTCTTAATTTAGCATTTCCTTCCTATTGTGCAATTTAGCCTTAGAGCAAAGTTGTTGGCTTCCCTGCCTGGCTCGTAGCATCCCTTCCGCGCATGCGCCGGCTGTATAAGCGTCAGCCGCGGACCCGGCTTTATCTTCTTCTTAGTGCAACCACGGAAGGTGGTTATTCGTCTCTCTCCCTAGACTTAAGATTCTACTAGCATAACTGCACCCAGGTGCCGTTGCCTACTGCAACTACCAGTTGAAACGGACGTTATTCGGCCTAACTAGGCCCATTGCACATTTTGACAACTTCGTAGTCATGGACTCTCCAATAGTCATTGCTTCAGCCAACTCCAGCGTACTTAGCCATCTGTCTCCTGACACCGCAGTCCCACGGAATAGTCATTGCTTCGGCCAACTCCAGCCTACTTCTTAGCCATCAGTCTTTGTACCTCGGCCCAACCGGTTCGCTTGGCCCTTCAGCATATCAGCCACAACCAGGCTCTCTGTTCTTTTCAAAATGGTTCTTCCTCTACCCTGACCCAGATCTCACACCCCCTTAAGATCTCACAGACGGTCCCACCTCGTTGGAAATGCCATCCTCGCTTCGTGAAGCCAACCCCACGGGAGCTGTCTTACTTCACCGGGTTCCCCTTTCCGGACGACCAGGCCTTTCCTGCAACATCTTCGGCCTGACGCTTTCTATTGGACGGGGACCAGCCTTTCCTCTTCAGCCGCTTTAGTTCCCAGTATTTGTAATGGTCAGCGCCGTTGCCAGTACAGTTTCCCCGGTTTCGGGACCCGGTTCTTCACAAGTCACAAACTACCACCGTTACCTGCAACCAACCAGCTGTCTCTCCGGAGATACAGTCAGTGGCCCCTCAAAAGAGTCGGACCATTCTACAAGCACTCCAGCTTCGACACCTGCATCCACCTGTCTTTTGTGTCTCGAAGTGGGCCAGGGCCCCTCGGTCTCTCCTGCGCTCACCGGACTATTTTTCCTTGCGCCCACGCTGACCAGCAGTCCTCTTCTGCAAGACGATCCGCATCGCTGGAATTTACAAACTACCTAGTCCCACTGTTGTCCACCACCAAGGGCACCACCCACACAACAGTCTAAGCCTAACCAGAAGTCAGCCGCTAAAAAGAAGGCTTTCCCCGCTTCAGCACCGCCAGTGTCCAGTGTGTCTCCAGTTAACCCCCCTGCCACCAATCCACCAGCGCGAGCATCTTCTCCATCCAATACGTCTTCCTCGTCAACCTCCCGTCGGAAATGGAAGAAGACAGCAGGATTGCCTACCAAGAATCGACGCAAGGGTGGCAATGTGCGTCCCCCTCTACCTTCAGCACACTCACCCCCTGACGGAGTCTTGACCGCATCCAATACGCCCTTCCCGACTTTGGCCGCTGTTGTCCGTGAAGTGGAACTGTCCGACGATAACATGGCCCACTTGGATGTAAACATTGCTTTTCTGCTGGCAACGGACAGCTAATGCCACCTTATCCACGACAGTAAATTTTCTCGGGGCAGGTACAATGGTTCTCGCCCTTGACACCCTCTCCACCTTGACACATCCAACACTGAAATCCCTGTGCGGGCGCTCCACCACGTCACCTCATTCTAGCGATTACAGTGGCTGAAAGGAGAACACTTACGCCACTGTAATGAAGTCAAATTTGTGGCACAAGTGTTCATTTTTGTTTTTAAAATTGATAGTTACCTTGGCTAGGGCTTGTCACTTGCTCCAGGCAATAATCTCTGTGTGACGGTCACAATGGGCAGTTTACTTTTTAACGGTACGCATCAGGTAAGTAGTGGTTCTCAGCATCTCTATGCTATCAATTGTTCTTGTAGGTGTCCATAGGAAAAATTAATCCTGCGATCTGTCGGACTCGTTTTGTTGAAAGTGGGACTAGACAAGCATACCATTTTCAGTCCTAGAGATGATGGTGTCGATGAAAGGAAGAGCCCGTTCTTCATTTTCCACAGTGAAAGTAAGATTGCGGTCTTCGTAGATGGCCTTAAAAAATGCTGGTGTGGCTGCATGTGAATCCATTATCTATATACGTACCTCCCAATTTTAAGGTCCGAGAACTGAGTCACAATGTGCAGGACAATTTCGACCACTTCCTGGTCTTGAAAACAAACGTATATATCTGTGAAAGTTCGTCAAATTAGAGCAAGACATTGAAAGGTCTTTGTTGTGAAGTTTAGCGGTAATATTCTACATATATATCGTCTAGGAACATCTTCAAGATTCCTCTGTTGAGGATGTAGTCTTTTTCATTAATCTTGAGTCTTCTGGTGGCCTCGTCAAAATCTGTTGAGGATCAGTCGGTGAGGGAGGCAAAGGAAAAGTGACACAACGTCCTAGAACGTCTGATTTCTCCTTTACTGAGTTGAAGTTCCTTCAGAACGGTGATGAAGACTGTCTATTTCCCCCAGATGTACTTATTTAGCCTAGAGGCCAAGAACCGGTCAGCCCTCTGTGGAGGTTATGGCTCAGAGGGGAAACCCCGCTTTGTACACTTTGATTTGCTCAAAGACACGGGGGATAGGCGCAGCCTTCATGACTGGAGTTTCTTGGCCTGCTCTTCAGTGCGCAATTTCTCCTTCACCAGTTGAGCGATATGTCCTGCAACACGGGAGTGGAGTTTATAGCCCAGTGTGGTATAGACGGTCTCGTCGTTCACTTGCTTTTTTACCTTTAAAACCTAATCCACAGTGATGTTCATTACATGGAGTGGTTCTTCTTGAGACTTCGGATGGCTGGAAAGTGGAAGGGGTTGATTAGGACAGGTACGGTTGGAGTCAAACGATTCCGTCCAAATGTACCCGTCCTAACCCCCCCCCCCCCCTTCCACTTTCCGAGCCATCCGAAGTCTCAAGAAGGTCCACTCCGTTACCATCACAAGAGGGGATAAATCCAACATTACCGTGGTATGAACACCATGGATTATGTTGAGAAGGTAAAATAGCAACTAAAGATGAGGCCCTCTATTAGCGCAGGGGTGCAGAATATTTTTATTAGGAAAAATTTCCCGCAAACCATGCAAGATTAGGATAAAATTTCCACACATTTTATGATTTTTATCGGCGTTTGAAAGATTTTTTTATTTTTTTTATTTGCCTGTTACTAACTGTTCTGCAACTGCATATTTATTATTCACACCCCAAAGCCCCCAACTATAGTGCCACATGTAACCACTTAACAATTTTGATTTTTTTAATACCGAAAAAGCCGGGGGGCCCCCCCCCCCCCCTGCTCCGGGCTGGTATCAGACCTACATGATAGATGTTGCAGTTGGTTACAAATCTTAAGTCACAGGGGACAATGCACAAGATAGAAAAAAAAATATTGCAATGCCTTTATTTACAAAACTAAATTATATTTAAGTCACTGGTCACACAAAAATGGCAATCGCCCACGCTCTTGACGAAGTCGATCAATTACTTTGGATGTTATGTACAGTTTTAGCTTGGCAGCTGCACTAATTCTAGTAAAATGGTAATCTGGAAACGACGTTCCAGCAAAATGTTTGTCCAAACATTGTTGTACAAATGAATTTGCTGCATGAATTTCAGGACCGTTCCAACTCACAAATACTTCGTGCAAAGAGTGCTTCGGCTTTTAAAGTTCTGTTGTATAAATGGGAACCCATGACAGAACCAATTGATTCGCATACAGCTTCACTGGTTAGTTTTAAACAATTTTCAAGAACGTAAATAACGTCGGGGATGTTATGATACACATCAGAATTAGTGAATGCATGTTTGACTATGTCGTTATCACGAGACAGTGATACTTTCTCTACTGGTATATTTTCCGTAGCTTTTGTTTCAAAAGCACTAAATGCTTCTCGGATTCTATTTCTAAAAATCTTGTACTGTGAACACACAGTGGCTAAGTTTAAATCTGCATGACGGTTTTCATTTATCCAATTTACTAAATTGGCTAAATTCTCCGAAATTATTTCGTCTAGTTCTACGTCTACGGACAGTGATTTTGACATTCCTGACAATAAACTGTTATTGGAAAAGCATAGTCGCATGTCTTTTACTTTGTCAGGCTCTGAAATTCTATGTTTCATACGTTCAATTAATTTCTCGCAGAAAAGTTTTAGTTTTTTTTTTTGCACTCTTGAATTTATGAGCAAAAGGATTGTCCGTCTCTTTGTCAGTGCACCCTTCCTGCATTTCAGTTTCCTCTTCTTCAAATGAATCGGGCTCAGAATCGGCAGTTGCTCTCGATCGACTTGCACGCGCACTTTCTGTCTCGTTTATTAGTAAACAGTCTTCAAACAAGTTACTGCTCAAACATTCCTGTTCTTTGGCGAGAAAACAAAATGTTTTGATAACAGGCCTTTCACTAAATCGTTTTTCATGTTGTCAAGTTGTTGGTACAATTCAGAGTAATAACTGTAGATAGTCCAAATACAGGAATTAACATTCTGGCAAATACAGCTGAACTTGGTAAATAACTCTAATATGTCTATAGTTCCTAACAACTGAAAACAGAATGGTGGTTTGGAAAACGTTTGCAGATCCAGAGAATGCTGTTTTGCTTCTTTATTATCCCCTCTTTTTATTGCATTGCTTCGCTTTCTGTGCATGTCAGTATAAAACAGTTTAAAGTCTCTAACAAATGTTTTGTACAGTCGCAATTCACTTTGCACAAAACGGGTTTCTTGATAGGACTTTGGACTTAGCATTGAAATACCAATTTCTTCTGCTAAATTGATAAGTTCTTCGTAAGCAATACCCCATTTGTAGTTTTTTATTACTTCACCAAGAGCCATTCCATTTCTTTCATTTTTCGCACATCACTCAGCACAAGTTCTAATCTGTGTGCCAGGTCCCGCGTAGGGAGGAGAAAATCTGGCTTAATACCTGAACACTTTTCTGTTACAAGTTTATCAACACTTAGGTCAAAATATTGGCCATCAAATGCCATGCCGTTCAGTTGTTCGTCAAAATTGATTGCAAACTGTTGCAATGCTGTAGTTATTTTCTCTGCAAGAACAACTCCTTTATGCGACAAACCACATGGTGAAAGGTCAATTTTAATGCATGTTTGTACACCTTCAATTAAAGTGACAATACAAGATGTTCTGTGCAACTTTGTAATTTTGTCTGCTGTTACTGACACCAATGGCAGTCGATTAGTTGCTGGATTTGCACTGCATAAAAATTCACAAATTTTGCGATGGATGACTGTGTACATGGTAGAGCGAAATGCTCTAAAAAATTCTCTACTATGATTAATATCTCCAATGTTGACACCGTTCAGACTAGTTAAACTCAATTCACGTTCAAAAAATTTTCCACCTTTCCCCTCTTTGACTGCAGTGAAAGCTACGCGTGCAACTATAAGGCCTATACCGTCTTGTACTTCTTTTTCTTTTGAAATTATTTCTTCGATAACATCTGAACGGTTAACACACCAATTATGTGCTTTATTACGAAGATGATCAATCAAATATGTTTTTAAATTTCTAAAATCCATACTCCGAGTAGTTTGTGAGTCGAGGTCACTACTACTGTCACTTGGAAGAGAAAACGTGCCGAATTGGCCAGATTTAATAATGCATACCGATTTAGGAACATCTGTGTAATGTTTCACACAAACTGAACAGTGGAGTTTACCTCCTTGGACTTCGAAGTAGGGCATCAAATCACATATTTCTTTTAAAGATTTACTAACTCGAATTAGTTTTAATTTTGCAGTAAATACCTCATCTTGTTCAATTTCACTTGGGTCAGCCTTTTCAGTACCAGCATGTATCGCACCCCCCTGCAACTTACACTCTATTTTTTCGATTTTATTATTCAACTGTAGTAAACTAGTTTTTATTTCACGTAATTCAACTTCGTGAGTGCTAACAACATTACTACCGGATTTTTCCGATGTCTCAGCTTGCCGACTATGACTTGATTCTTCCACAAAACTAGGCCTACTTGTATTTAAATTTTCAATAGAGTAAATTGGAGCAGGAATATTATCGTCACTAACAAGGCACTCACTATCTTTTGTTTTACGCTTTTTCGAAGTAGGCTCTTCACTTTCAGTTTCAGTGAGCGTGGAATGCCTACCTGCAGTACTGGGTCTGGGATTCAAAAAGAAATCGGTGATCGCATTTTGATCGCTTGTCCTGGGCGTATCGTTAGGGTGTTTGGTTGTTGTGTGACTGGTTAATAAATCCCTCCGTCCAGTCCATTCACAATACGCGCATTTCACGACTACTTTACTCGCGAAACTCATGGCGACGTCGGCAAACAGACCTCTGCCGACTCACGTTGTTGTTGTTGGCTACACGCAGCGCTGCAGGAAGTTGCGCAATAACTGATATTGCTCTAGCCCAGTTCGTTTGGTTTCACCCCGCCGCTCCGAGTCCAATCGTTTGGAACTGGGAAGATGGACGGCGCAAGCATGAAAACGCAAAGTCAGTCATTGATCAAATTTGGTTAGATAGCTAATCGTTACAAAACATTAAAAGTTTTGTGTTTAGTATAAAATTTGATCGTGAATTTACAAGCAGCAGCTCACACCACACTTATTTTTGGGAAATGCGTTCTTTTCGAAATACAGAAACGTCCTTTGGAAGATTTTTTTCCGCAAAATTTCCGCAGTTCTCGGAAATTTCCCACGAACCTCGTTCGGGCGTTCGGGCATTTTTTGCACCCCTGTATTAGCGATTGGTCGGTTTCATTTTTTCGACTTCGGTTCCGGTTTTCACGCCCACAAAACCGCGGTTTCGGTTTTTGCCACCATCCACCCAAACCAGCTATTTCTAGTTTGTTTTCTTGTAACATTAGTATTCCTAGCTTCTAACTCGCTCATGCTTTCACTTTCAGCAGCGTCATAGACCATGGGCCTAGCTGTGACACCATTTTCCTCTACTATTTTCTTTTTAATGACTGTCATTTGTACGTACAAAATGATAATTATTAAAAAAAATTAGAAAAACCGATCAATTTTTGATTTTTCGAACACCGTACGAAAAACCGACACAAAATCCGAATCGGTTTCGGTTACCGACCCAACCCTACCCTCTATAGCCAACTGGTTCACAGAAATGCAGGCCAACAAACTCCATCCAGAAAAGGCCGTACCCATCTCCCATGTCTTTAGGCAAATCTAAGTACACAAGGAGGAATTTCACCTCCGGGTCATCACCTCCACCCAAGGAGGACATGCGCAAAAGGCTGACTGCAGAGACGTCGGAGGGGTGTAAACCAGAAATATACTGACACAATTTTCCATCTAACCAAAAATTTCTGTAATTTTGCGGACTGATTTGCCAACTGGCCAAACATTGGAGGGGTGTGACCCCCCCCCCCCAGACAAATTAACGTGGCAATCAATCAAAGACATAGCATTAAAAAGTAAACAGCCACACAGAGATAATTGCCCTTGCCCATGTGACGAGAGAAATTGACAAGATACGAAAAGCCAAGGTCGACATCCGTTGCTTCATAAGAAATCCTCCCAAATTATATTTTACAGAAAACTGTATTCTGAAAATTTTAACTTGGGCTAGGTGTCATTGGATAAAATGTACCCTTCCTTTTTTTAGAGAAGACTGAAAAACTTATTGACCTATTTGTTTTATTCAAAAAATTGAAACAAAATGATAAGAAAATTTAAAGTGCAATAGCTGACAAGTGTCTTTTTTTTTCCAACTACTAACTTCATGTATTGTTCCATTTTCATTTTCACATTATTTACACCATTCACACCTAGTTATGTTTTTAACAAGACGCACAAAGGCTTGAGAACTACTGCATTATTTGGACATGGATCAATCGCGAAAGGCGATAAGACTTCAATATTATTTACAAAATATTCCTAACGAATATGAGGATCAGCTACCACCTGGCTTACAGTCTGCTTCTGGTTTCATAGGTTTGTACAGTTTGAAGAAAGCTTGGATGCTAAGGACGTCACCAAAGCCTACCTTCGGTTCCATTGATATGAAGTCATCAAGGTTATGACAGCATTCTACAGGGCAAGAAAAGTAAATAATTATCAAGTCTTCTGGTAGTAACTGTATCGTTTAGTCAAGATAAATGTGGTGAACTGCTTTTCAACTGATGTCGTTAATAACTTTAACCGAACGATATACGGACGTTGTACAGCATCAAAAACCACTTCACACCTAAAGATCTACCCAACATTTTCTTAGTATCAAACAGGTATCAATTACTGGCACGATATCTATCGAATCGGGCTTGGTAACAGAAAATTGTCCGGGCATAATATTGGTATCGGATTGCCTAAAACTGTTGAGTGGTATGCTTCTATCATATTTTCTAAATACAAGAGCACCACTCACCAGGCGTACGTATTGGAGGGTATTTTGGAGGCGGCTTAAGCCAACGTCCTTCAGGATTTAGCATGTGTGAACGATCGGAAGCAAATGTTTCCAGGTACATTTCTGCTGGTATCACTCGAACACGTCTAGTAAAAAAGAAATACAGTTTATAAAACATTCTACTTAAAAAAAAAACCCTTACCATAATCAAAAAAATTAGTTTACTAACCGCTGGTACTCGGGAAGAATGTTTCTATTGGATCTAATTGCTTTTTTGGCATACAAACGAAAGTCTGATGGAAATGGCAATGTAGAATCCAGATCGTAAACGCTGCTTCGTTGGCCGTTGTAGAACAGAAAGATAACGTGGTAATCCTTTTAAACAAAAAAAAAAGGGAATACAAATTGGGCAACTCATTTAAATGTACACATTAACACAGAGCAGTCTTTTGGTTTTATTTGTGTGACTTTTCCTTACTGGTTAAAAAAATATTGATCGTCATAAGCATCTTTTTTTTTTTTTTTACTTGCAAATGTCTTAACAATAAATAGTTTTAAAGAAGCCTAAACCGTACCATAAGTTCTCTACTGTTTTGGCTTGTGTACGAAAGAAACTCATCACATGGGCAACAGAAGAAAGACACGCATACAGGACGAAAAGAGTAATTTAGTTGTTCAGCTTACACTGGGTATGTTGGATGGGTGGAAGAGGAGGATTTTAAATCATAGTCAGGATTTTGGTCTTTAGCACAGACAATAAATGCAAAAATGTATACGCAGAGGTACGATGGAATAAATTGCACAACAATTTCCGTAAACTGTATGGTAAACACTTACTTCTCTAGTGTTGAAATGCCTTGTGAACAGGATGTTGGCGTTTATCTGACCATAACCTACATCGTAACTTGGAGCACCGAATAAGGAAGGGAGCGGCTCACATTGAGAAAATTAACTACCATGTAGCAGAAATTTATAGAAAATAGTGGAATTTCGTACCTGACACCAGAGTTGGAAATAATTATGATTATTTTAAAATAATCGGATTATTTTGATTATAATCAGATTTTAATAACACATAAGATTACAACAAATAATTATGACATGGTTAAAGTTGCTAGGGTTTGCTTTATTTCTTATTTGTCAATTGCGACTGCCAAAATGCCAATAGGGGCCTACTTACAGATCTCCCAAGTTTTAAAAGTTTAAAATGGGGATTACCATGTATAAATTTCAATGTTAACATGTGCACCACAGTAACTATTATTACAGTAATAATACTTAGTAAAAGTCGGTATAGGTGTTGTGGCACACTGGCACATTCCTCACACATAAGCCAATTAAATGCACAGTCACATCAGCTTCAGTTGCTGCCTAGAAGTAATAAGTTGCAAAGTCCTTTAGTTTTATCCCCTGGATTTAAGGGTTTGAATGTTGCTTTAATTTCCTACTTTGGTTGTTCCTAGTCGGGTGCATATTTTTGGATGGATTAGGCCTAAAAAAGGTAGAAGACCTACATTCCTGACTGCAGCAGTTTCAAGAGCAGTGTATTTTATTTTGGGTTGTTTTAAGTTTTTTGTTCTCATATATTAACAGATTTGTGTCAACCTGGTCCTTGATTATAATCTTAACAACCCTACCTGAGACTAAAGAAAAGAGAAACTAGCACAGTTGGAGTAAGCACTGTTAGGAACAGTAATATTGATGAGTGCATATGTAACACATTTATTATTTACCAAACAGCTGAAAAGCTTAATAGTGTGTGCTTTTACCTGAATGTAAGCCTAATTCCAACTTCGGTGAAAATTAAGTGGGTAAACTTTTACCCAAGAAGAGGCTCTTGCCCGTGTTAGTGGTACTAAAGGTTACAACCATTAATTGTCCACCAACTGAACTCAACTGTGCCTTACTAATAGTGGCAATTTGGGAACTTGTCGTCCTTACAGTTATTCGGTGTCAAGCACTGTATAATAACAGTTGTAAAAAAATATCAATTCGTAAATAATTAGGTAGGATTTTTAGCTTCGATTAATGAAACGCCGAGTCTATTTCTTTGGCTCTACAGAAAAGGAAGGTCTGTGATATTTTTTAAGTGGAGGTGCATTATTGTTGAATTTTCAGTTTAGGTATGTTAACTGAAATTTGACAGAGCACCAATGATTTTTTTAAGCAGGGTTCATACTCGTCTGCCTTGAATTTTGCTATTTCAAATTTGAGGCTTTGTAAGGAATTGAACTTTATGTACAAACCCTGGATAACTTCAAAACTGCTCATGTGAAAATTCCAGGACTTTTCCAGGATTTTTTTAAGGACTGGTCAATAAAAATTCAAGGATCAGAAATTGGTAATTAGGAGAAAATGAGACAATTACAAGATAAATTTGTTAAATATGAAATCTTATCAACAATGTGACCAGGTGTGACAGATTTTGTTCCATTAAATGACACTGGTGAAACGCACTAACACTGGCACTGTAATTAGTCTTTTTTTTGTTTTGGTGGCTGTAGCGTCTTTGATCTGTGTAGTGAGACATAACAATGTTAATGTGCTTTCAAGGTATGCGTTGGGTGTAGCATTGTTGTAGCTCAAGAGGGCATTCCCTTTGTAACCATCGTGGAGTAAGCCCGGCTCTTGTAAAGCTGTCCTAGGTAGACACAAATCTATTAATATATGAGAACAAAAAACTTGAAATAACCCAAAATAAAATACACTGCTCTTGAAACTGCTGCAGTCAGGAATGTAGGTCTTCTACCTTTTTGGCCTAATCCATTCAAAAATATGCCTCGACCAAATAAAATGGGAGTTGATTAGTGACTAACTGCCACGACTCCGAATCACTGCCATTGTTCCTCAGTCACATTATTTTTTATATTTAAATATACGTTGTGCACCGACGTCTGGTAATGAAAACAGAAAAGTGGTTTTCTATTATGGAAATTTCCAGGACTTAAGGGATTTTTCTAGTTTTTCAAGGACTTTTCCAGGCATGGAATTTTATTTTTATTTTCCAGGATATTTCCAGGTTTTTAAGGACGCGTACGAACCCTGTTTAATGCAGTTTCAGCTTTCGATTAACTGAAAATCATAAACTATGCAAACTACATTTAACAAACATCGATTTATACTTTACAATCCTAGTACCACACAGCAGAATGAGGATCATTCCATCAACAAACTCACCCAAAATATTACATGATCTTCACCTTGACCACTCTTTTGTTCCCACAGAGGAAACTACAATAGACACACAAAAAAAGAAAGAACTAAATACAAGGACCGAAGAAAGTAGCGCAATACAATTGTAATTTAAACATGATTTTCAATGAAACTAAGGCAGGATGACTAGTGGCTAATGAAGAAGACTATGGGCTATCATTATTATAGTAGGCCTACACAACGTATGAAACCGCATTCAACGTCTTTCAAGTCAGTTTCAAAGATCTTTGCACATTAACTAATAAAGTCAAGTTTGTTTTTGGCAAGCTTTTCAAATTTAATAGATGATTAAGATGTCAATATTGTATCCATTGTGTTTTTCATTTATTTCTAATATTTACTGCAAATTTTGTTTCTTTAACAATTACGAACTTGTAGTTAACAGTATGGAAATATACACTTATAATACAAGAACATTCCTCTACCAATGGGAGGATGAATACAGCAGCAACTAAATGTTAGTGAATCTGTCCCTTCTACTAAAAACAGCAAAAACTCCCACTTTCAAGAATTTTCAAGCCTTGAATTTTGGTTTTTCAAATTTAAGGCTTCGTAAAGAATTGAACTCCATGTGCAAACCCTGGATAACTTCAAAATTGTTCATGTGACATTTTTATTTAGTTGGAAAAATTTTGACGCAAATAAATTTCACTTTACAGTGAATGCCTTCCACACAGGACATTTTTTTTTTACGAATTTCATGATGCAGGATTTCCTGATCAGCCACTGATGCAGGATTAGAAATTAGATCCTTACTTTCTGACATCGGCTGCAGGCCAATGTGACAAGCCTCCTCTGTACTATTTGTTACAAATTTGAGAGGTCCCGACTACTTGTACTGTCATAGGAAAGCGTCTGTTCTGCCACATACTAAAGCTTCCTTTGCGTGGCATTTTATGTAAATTCTTTTTTGCCAAAAAAATCTTGCCTTTAGCTTACAGGTTGAAAATTTACAGAGCATTTTGTCTGCAAACATGGAACGCAGGTGTCAAGCAGTCACCTTTATAACCATCCATCATGCTGTTTGCCGACATAACTTGAGCTATTGTTGTGGAAATCCACAGTAGTCGGTGTACCATACCGAAGCAAAGAAAGAAAGCTAAATGCTTAGTCCTAAAGTCTAGCAGGATGTCTGTGTCGACGGTGTTCTAGCCTCAGCTCTGGGTTGGCAAACTAAAATGTTATTAGCATTTCAGTAAGAAAGGGACGACATTTTATAGTTCAAGCCCAAACACCGGCCCTTTAGTATTACTTTTAATAAATCAGCCCAAAACAAACCACAGTTTAATGATACAGTAATTTTTAACTAATATCTACCATGGGAAGTTGAAGTGGGGATCGGCGTAGCTCATTAGACAGTACTCTTACGAACCTTAAGCTTAATGATGACGTAAAATATGAGGATATCAACATAATTTTAGTTTATATTTCATTGGTGTTGAGTTTTATGGTCTTGTAATAACCTTCACGACAGGTGAATAAGGCGACACTCTCCATGAGCCCAACAGACATTAAATTAGCTTGCCAACGTCCATAATCTGTTAGTCACGTAAAAAATTTTTTTTAGAACTTTGCGCTTGTAATTTATATGTACGCTACAATACCGACAAGAGGCTTGTTCCAAAACTGAAGATTAGTTGTTTAACCCTTACAATTTTAGCACAATGCCACAAACCGCTATACCACGAGCCACGGCTGTTTGCCGTGACTTCATCATGAGTTCACCACTGAAAAACGAGAACAGAGGCAGTTTGGCCGTCAAGAGTGAATTAGCCCAGTCACGTGATACGCACGTCACGGCAAACAGCCTTGGCTCGTGGTTTACGTTTCTAGCTAGCACTCTTCCAGATACCTGACAACTTGAACATTGGGGTTGGTGTTTACTCCTTACTGCATGGTATATTAAATTTAGACTATTGCAGGTTTTTCGAACTTCAAGTCTGTAAACACATTCGATTCGTGGCCAGGCCTTAAAACTTTTGCTGGAACTTGTATTACATGTTATATCATTTTGGGTTAAATCACTTACCACTCATTTGATTTTTATTGCACATATTTCCCCAAACACCCTTTTGGCCTTTTATCAGCAACGATGATTTGCGGTACATCACTGCCTGCTTCGAAACTACACATTATTTTTATTATTTTAGAATATAATAATTTTTTAATACTAATTAATAATAATAAAAATTAATAATAAAAAATAATAAATAATTATTATTATTAATTATTTTTATTTTAATTATTTTAATTATTTTAATTAATTATTATTAATTATTAATTATTAAAAAAATAATAAAAATTAATAATAAATTTTTAATAATTTTTTGAAATTAGTTTTTAATTATAGAAAATTTTCATTTAAAAAAGACATTTCTTGCTTACCACTTTTCGTTTGTTAGAAATAAATACAGCAAAGCAGTAATTTAACACTTCCTGCTGGTTTTGACGCACATAATCGCACATCTGCCAAACATTTTCTTCGCTGCAACAAAACAAAATAAAAGAAGAATTAATTCCAATTCATTGAACACTACATTAAATACTAAATAGCATGCTAAGTTAATTTTTTATTTCCATCTATAGGAGAGAGCAGCTTGATTTTAAGATGGAGATTGAAAATTTAACGTCGGGCAAGATGTCTGGACCATTGCATTCTACTGACTAGGCCTACATTTCAACATTTTAATTGGCACGACACAAGTTTACTTACTTTACTGCTATATACCATCTACTGGTAATGGCTAAATTTTACTTTGGGTACATACTCCATCCATAAGCTTGATTCCAAACGGCTCTGCCAGCATTCAAATCCACGAAAAGTCTGCGGAAATGTGTTGAAATGGCTATAAAGCGGTACATTTACACGGTCTTTGTTCTCCCGCTTGCAGGGGGAGGGACTGTCCTACGTGGCCTCGTGAGCAAAGAAAATCACCATATACATTTTTAAACCAAATTAAACAATAATTATTATGCGAATTAAAATTCAAATTAATATGCAAATAAAGCGAAGTATGCTAACTATTTTTCATTCATTACGTTTACATGACTACTTCGAAGAGCTCCAGAGGGATGCGCATCGTGTTCATGTTGCCTCCATGGGTCTTGTAAACACCAATTCGTGGCGGTTTTTCCCACCGGGCGATAGGGACCCGAAGCACTTTACAGAGATAGTTTGGGAGTCGGAAGTGCTTCATTTTTATTGATGTGAACTCTCGCAATGGGATGTTGGTGCACGCCTGATAAAGATGGCGGACACACTCACTACGGCACTAACATATTTTATGCTGGTGCTACAGGAATTTTACATAAATAATTTTGAAAATAAGTGTACTTGGGTTGCTCGCGTTTGGTTACGGGGTTTACGTGTTGACCCAGTTTATTACATTGCAGGCTTGGAGCAGCACGGACCACGCCCACTATGCGCCGAAGGGGGAAGGAATGGGTGTCTTAGCAAACAGTCGAACCGCATTCCCTAGCGGAATGGTCCTAAGCGCGTTCTCGCCTCTTGTAAACAGGTGTCGTCTTCTGATGCGCGTTTCAGAGTGCATTGCAAAAATGTGCTTTTTAGTAGCCATGTAAACGTAGTGATTATCTGCATTAGTTATTGCGACGCAAGTTTAGCTGTTTCTAGTAATTTGTTTTTGCCGAGTTTACGTTGTTTTTGGTAATTTTTACTCCGATTACGAATATGCTAAACTGCACAAGTCCAAACACCTGCCCTGTGTGCCAAAAAGCAACTCTTGGTTTGTGGTGGTCATCTGCAGACAAAACCCCGTGTGAGAAAGTGGTGCGACGTGCATTGCTGAAAATTCCGTGCGGCCGCAGAAAATAATCGCGGTCAATTTTTTTTTTTTTGCAACATGATAAGGGTTCAATCTAAAGTTAACACAATGCCATTTTTCTCATTTAGTTATTCATAGATGTAGTTTGCTAGATTGATTGTCCTCCTCCATAATTAACCGTTAAAAACTAATTTCTAACCTCAAAATCACTCGTTACTACACGATTGAAGGAGAGAGAGCGAGCTGAAATGGCAGCGAAAGCGCTTATCGCCTGTCCAGGCCAGGAGTGAGTGGTCGAACAAACTTCCGGAAAATGACGGGAACTAGGGGAATTCCCGATCCCAAGTCTCGTTAATCGGCATCGTATAAAACTGCGAAAGAAAATGTGACACTGGAAACTAACATTTTTTAAGATCCTAATACACACTTAGCATACAAAATGTTTCCAAAAAAAAATAAAAAAAGTCATTTTTCGATGCCGAAAATTCGATGCGAAAATTTGTAGTTTACGTGCTATTTCGTCATACTACAGTGAATTTCTTATTCGTTTTATCAAAATTAATTTTTTACACTTCTAACCACAATATTGGTATAGTAATACATAGAGAAGTCGAGGTATTTTTTAGATTTTTAATACAGTATCTGTTGTATCCCAGAAATACCGTAGTGTTCTATAAACTGAAATTACTAAAATTTTCACATTTGAGGAATTTTCTGCTTTTATTAAGGTATTCCAAGTGTTGATTCCAACAACAAAAATGTCCTGCAGACTCTACGGCTCGAGTTTGAGTAATTTAATGAATGGTCATTTAACCAAGTTGATGATGCTAGAAATCGTACTTAAATGTATAATGTACCAGGTTTTCTACGTCCGACATAAGCAATTTCACAAGTCAACAAAATATCCTGTGTCGTGAAATTTCTTATTTCCACTATTATGTCAGGTCTAGCGTTTGAAGTAATACGCGTGACATGGGATTTTGTGATTTGAATATTTTTATGAAAAATCTCGAGGGGGGGGGTCGGGAATTTGATGGTAATATAATAATATATAGAGACGATGCTCGAGGCATCCACCCACCCAAATTCCCGGCTTCAGATGTTAAGTGGAAGAAGTACCACCATTATTACAGTTGTTTTTTGCCGCATGAGGGAGGAAACCGGAGTACCCGGAGGAAACCCTCGTGCAACGGGCGGGAAACAACCGGAGAAAAACCCGTACATATACACTTCCCATCGCCAGGATCGAACCCGGGTCTGTAGGAAGCCAGAGATGTACACTGGGACCAGGACGCCTATCGAATCTGACGCCCCAGTGCTCGCAGCTACCCGTGCACCCGTATTTGAAGTGTGGGCACATCTGACATCTGATATGCGAATTTTTGTGAAACTAAATGGTCCTCCTGCAGGGTACAGGATTACAAGGAAATTTTTAAATCAGTTTTATTTGCCATGTACGGTACTTTTTTTTACAAGCATTTAAAAATGTTACTATGGGGATAAAAAGTTATAGCAAGGTTTTTAGTGATTGTGATGCTTTGCCATGCTTCAAAAGAAAAACTGTCACTACAAAGGGTTTGTTTCTTTGAAAAATTCCTACACCGGAAAAATTAACTCTGCAGAAAATTGTTTAGGTTACAACACTGCGTCACAGAAAGCTGTGAAACATTATAACACTGGGAGCCAATATAATCAAGAGTGAGATAGGATAGGATATGCGTACGGCACTAGACTAAGCACTTTACCCAATTATATTGCATAAAAAAATAGGGTACCAATAACAGCAAGTGTAAACGCATCCTTCTTTTGGAGGCAACTGTACTACGCTTTCTGTGGGATCATCAAAACTTTCATCACTGAAATAATCGTCGCCTTTAGCAAGTTGCATTCCATACACACAACAATCCTCATTTTCTTCTTCGTTCACATTTTCATAATCTGTTTCCTCAGTTTCATCTTCACACGATTCGCCTGTTGTTGTTTCGTCATTTCGTATATCTTCGTAATTATCAAAAGCGCTTTCCGATGGCTGATAATTCATGATTTACGGAAGCTCTTAGATGAAAACAATCAAAATGGTAAAAGGTACACTCTGCTCGAATCGGCAGGCAGTAATTTTATCTAAAATAAATCAATCGGAGAAGCTGGCGCAAATGACGGCATTTTTTGGTTTTTTTCTTGACCGCAGGCATAGCCTTTCAATTTCACCACTTTGGGCTTATTGCGGCCTCCTATCTCACGCATTTACTTCATCCAACGAAGTGCAATTTCAATAAATTTTGGAAATTTGGGTAGGAGTTTGCAGAAAACTCGAAAACGACGCCATTTCCTAACTTCAAGGTCGCGAGTAACGATCTGCGTTCAGGAAGTTCCTCCAGTTACTCTTTTTCGAGGTAGCAAAATGCAGTATTAAAGGAATTGCGTTTGTGCCTCGGTTTGTGCGTACGTACAGTAAAATTTCAACAACAAATATGCTTTGAGGCTAGCATTTTAGCTGCGGTTTTATTTCAAATATGGGCAGAAAATCTAAACGTTGAAGTTATTTTCTGACTGATCAGTAAAAAAAAACCAAAGAAGTTTTTTTTTAATGATTTTCGCTGCATTGATAATGTAGTCTTGAAAAAAAGCAAATACATATTTTTTTTTCTGCTCGCACGGTTAATTGGAGCACATTTACGTATATTTGATAGGGTATGTTCACATTTAAACTAAAGAATAACTTTGTTTCAGGCATTCTACGAAAAAGGGCCAAAAAAGGGATCAAATCGAATAGCACCAGATCAACTACTCGTAATTTACGAATGCAATTTGTCAACTTCCTGTAATCTAACGATATCAGCAAATGATATCTTATAATTACTTTGAAGTATAAAACTGCATATTTTTGTTACTTTTACTTAGAGAAATATTGAAGATGAGTAACAGAATATCTCTAGGAGCCATTGACGTGGATGTAACTGCTTTTTTCGTGTGCGATATTCAAGAAAAATTTCGACCTGCGATGCTTTATTTCAATGAAGTAATAGAAAATAGTAAAAAATTGGTAAGAATCTTTCAAGTTGTAAAAAAGTATTGGTAATAGCTTTGAAAAACACAATTTGCAACAATTGCAAATGACAATAAGACAAACAAGTGCAAAGGGAAATACTAGATTAAGCTTCATTGTTATAAGTCCCATTGTTTAGTAGTTGGCAACAGTGACAGGGTCTCTTACAAATGACGTCTAGCATTGAGGGGGAGGGGTCCCCAGAGGGGCGTCGGACGAAAGTCTAACTGGAAAATCGTCTGGGCTAATGGGTTACGGGCGCGTTTACGCAACAAGTCATTCTCGCTCGCCGAATTCTAATTGCTAGTCAACCGTTATTTATTTATGATTAGTTTCCCGTTGCTACTAAATAAATGCGGTAATAGATAGCAAATTGTATGCATTATAAATATAAATAACAACACGGATAAAGAACAAAGTGCTACAGTAATTTTAAACATTGCTACAAGATTGTTGTCATTTCACGCTATGTCCAAAATTTGCTATTCTCCCTTAAAGTACAGCTTCTAGCAATGATCAAACGTCGGTAGAATAAATAGCTTCTCGCAGCGAGAATTCAAAATCCATCATGGCGTCCATTTCGTGACTATCAAATAGAAGACAAACCATCGAATGCCGGCATACAAAAAACAGTCCGTCGTCTTGTACTGCAGTAAAAATTGTTTTCTTGTTGTCATAAATCGACGCTAAAATGTTGCAAGCATCGTACGCCGTGCATGAGGAGAAGATTTGCGTCTGCCGTTGCCATGGTTACTAATAAGCATAGACAACTCGAACGCTGCACACTCCGGTAAAGGCGAGAAGCAGCCATCAGATTTAGTATTGATCAAGTAAAAGCTAGTGAGCGAGAAAACTGTCGTTGCGTAAACGAGCCCTAATTGTTTAATATCTGCGTAAATAAAGAATCATAAAAGTCATCTAAACTGAATATCGTATAATGTATGAGCGTATACCGTATAATGGATAAACGTCTAACTGGACGATAATATAGCTGTGGTTATATGTATAGCCTCAGTGAGCACGGTAGCGTGAGCAAGGCAGAGACATTAGACGATTATCCATTATACGAATTTCGTGTTGGATAATTTTCCGTTATACTGTATATGATCTTCCAATTATGCGATTTTCCAGTTAGACGATTACCCCTCACCTAGTTCCCATAGTGTGACGATGTGATCATAGGGGCTCATCACAATATGTGCGAACGTGTGGACCAACAAATGATACAAGCGGCGCATACGTTAGCGTGTATTGTGACAAGCCTGTGTGTGTTGGATAAGGAGAGCGGCCACTAAATTTTTGACATCACATCCCAGGGCCATCAAGGGGAAGCGTGCAAGTTGGGTTAATTACCCCAATACCCAAAGCCCGAACCTACCAAGAAGGGGAAAGACGACAGGAACTATACTCCTTGATAACGCTATTGGTAGGAACATAACAGGGAACTCGAACCAGCATTAGTAAAGATTTTTTTTCAACTGCGTTTTGAAATTTAAATCAAGATGGTGATGATGCACGAGTTCTACAAAACTTGGTTTGGTCACTGTCTCGAGTGTCAGGAGTGTCTCCCCGGATTGCCTTGTGCTCCCTGACAATGAAAAGTTCTCACATACGTATGGATGACTTCAAACACTTTACGTAAGTTTATAAGACGGCTGAGTTTTGGTGGTGCTTCATCTCTTGTCACACACTGACCGACTAACTATACACTTCCTGATCTGCTCATTTGGTGCCGAGCCAGGCAGGTGGCTGCGTCACTAGGACTACCTGGCATCGTCACAGGCCCCTGCCGTTCCCCATTGGGTATGCTTACCTCCTGCGTGGATAGCACTCCCTGACGTCTCGAAAGGATAACAAAGCTTTGTTTGACATGTGAAACTTGATTTAATCGGTAGACTGTAAAATACTGCAGTTGGCAGAAGGAAGCCATGCTGTTCAACTCTGTCTAATGCCAGTCAATCAGCACTCGGCGTTCTGGGAGTTGGCGGGAAAGCGGGTTGGTGTCGGGCGTGCGGAGGTCCAGGAGGGCCATCCTGACATTCCACCCGCCCCTACCAGAAACGTGATCTACCGTTGCTCAAAGTGCGGATACAACAGTTCCAATATTGACCACTACATGGAAATTCCAATAAGGAGAGATTGTGTTGCATCTATTCGATTTCGTTTTGACGTGTGATTGTATAACAACTATCAATTGACAAAATTGTCACGAATTGAGGAAATCAAATTGAGTGTAGATGCAGCTTAAGCTCGCGCGATGCGCTGCACGCTTCCTGAAATTATGCATGCCCATGCATCTTCTCGCATGCGAACATCTGCTTGTACTTCTGTCTGGTGCACTGTCACACACATGGGCCGTTGTGTCCCTAGAGTGCATTTATTTCGGATTGTTGTGTGGTGCACCCTGAAGATGCGTTTTCGTCCAGAACTTTTACTTGGTGTGCCCCGTAGGTGCGTTTCAGTCCAGGTTGCTACTTGGTGCGCCCCTTAGGTGCGGCTTAGTCCGAACTGTACATCACTGAGGGTGAACATCACATCTTCTTGATTGTCATCTGCAGACAGAACATGACGGTGGCCTCCTCTTCGAACTCCTTTTTCCTGGAGTAAGGGATCCAAATTTTCATAAGTGTGTGAGAGAAGTGGTGGACAATGCAGCTGACAATCGTCAAAATTTGTCAGTGCTGTCCAATTGCACTTGAAAATCCTCTATGATTGTGGTTTGAGTGCTCCTCGGCCAGGTGCGGTCCTAGCACAATCCTCCTTTTATCGTCCTTCCCTGGTTCCTAGAGGTGACTGATGACATGCTCCCTTTTGTGCGAATGGTCCATCTTCCTCTGAATCTTAGTCTAGTATCTATTTGCCCCATTCCTCGTGATTGAGGTCTTGGAATGGGGTTGTCTCCGTTGCCATGACGCAGACGTAGTGGGCTAAATACGTTGGTTTCTTCCTATGCCAGCTTTACGTGACATTGGGGTCAGCATTGGAGGGTCCTGGGTAGTCCATGTCTCCATTGTAGGCTTCTGATGAGTTTGCAGTCTCTTCTGCAGCATTCCACTCTGGGTCTGTTTCCGACTAAAGAGTCCGATAAATCCGACTTGCTGTTTCCCCTTACAATTGATCTTAGGGTATACCGGTATCCGAGCGTATACCGATTGGTTCATCGTCTTTTGTCCTGTTGGTCTCGTGACTGCAGTCTGCCGTTGGTGTTGGGGGCTGTTTTTGCCCCTCTGGTCCGTGGTGACCGTGTCCCACTATAGCGCCACGTTTATGACATTAATTATCCTGGTTTCTGCAGCATCGGTGATGGGCACGATCCTGTAAGGGACATTGCTCTTGTGGAGAACCCTGTACGGAGCTTTGTATGCAGGTTCCAATTTTTTGACCATGCCCTTTTCCATATTTTCTCCATCTACTTGCTGTGTCATCACAGCTTCAAGCTTTTTGTTCTGTTACGCATCTAACTCAATGATGAAAGGGCGTTCAAAGTCTGGGAATGCCAAGATTCCCAGATTCGAACGCTGACTGATGTTCCGTGGTCCATCTGAACTTTTGATCCTAGCTTGTAAGGTGATACAGAAAAGCTGCTGTATCCGAAAGGTGACTGATGAACTTTCTGAAGTATCTACAGAGCCCAAGGAATGCTTTGAGCTTATTCCTGGTGCTGGGACGTGGAAAGTTGCGAGTAGCGTTCGTACGATCCTTTGAGTTCTATTCCCTTCGCCGTAATGCAAATTTCAAGGATTTTGACTGCTGGCATTCCAAAATGACATTTTTTTTTTTGCCTTTTTAAGGTAAATCCAGCTTTTCTGAAGCGGGCAAAGACGGCTCGTAAGGATTTGCAATGCTCCTGCCAAGTTTTACTGGCGGATTATGTCGTTGATGTATATTATACATACAGGGCCGATGAGGTCGCCGAGGATTGAGGAATGACTGACTGGCAGTCTTGAGCCCAAAAGGAAGCACGCGGAATTTGTATGCCCCTTTTTGGCAAACAAAGTGTCGTATTTCTCATTACTCCGAAGCGTTGCATGCACATGTTCTGTATTTCTGATTGCTCGGAAGTGTTCCAGCCGTTATCAGGCCACATGTGCCTGATTTTCACTGTGTACGATGTTTGAAGTTAAGATCAACATTTAAATGCTGAATTAAAAATTAAATCGGAATTCTCTTAAAACTATTTTCCAGTTTTTATTATATGCAACAGTATACCTATGTTTCCTGACGGAAAGTATTCCAACATCCTCTCTTTTTCTTATTTTCTAGTTGGATGTAGCAAACATTTTGGAAATTCCTGTTGTTGTAACTGAGCAAGTAAGTATTAAAAACCTGAAGTGTTCTGTAAATTTCTGTATTTGTTATTGCTGCAGTTACCAACTGTCTTCACACACACTCCTGCCACACATTATCAAAAATATTCAATGTCATACGCCGCTACTGTCACGACTGTGTAAATTAAAAAAATAAAAACCTATATTTAGACATGTAGCGCCAGTACTGCATCTGAGCTGTAAATGGCTGCAGTAACTATGATCTACCCCAAAACAAAACTTGTTTGTGATATCAATTGGCAAATAAATCCCACCGAGTAATAGTTCGAAGGTTAAATGAAATATATAAAAATTTGCTTATTGGGACAATTTTCAATTATTTCATTTAACGTTTGAAGTCTTAGTCTGTGGGATTAACTTGGCGAAAGAGCTTGGCGTTTGATACCACGACTTCAAACAACCATAAATGTTGGCAGGAATTCTTAACAAGTTTTGTTTTTGGGGTAGATAACACATATTTTTGGTCCAAATTGATCAAATTCATTTTTTTTTCATAGCAATTACGAGATGGAAAAGCCATCTTTTTTTTTGGGCTCTAGTTCCGTTTTGAGGGCAGAAGTCAGGCTTCATGTGGATTAACATTTCATCAACTCTGTGGTATTTGCAGCCTTACAGGAAAGCTTATTCATGTACCTTAAACATCAGATGAGTGCGTTTTTAACTGCACCATGTTACAAAGTACAGTAGAACCTCGATTATCAGAACTAATTGGGATCAAAGGGTGTTTGGATAATCGAAAATTCGAATAATCCAATTTACATGCAAAGTAAAAAAAATTTTTTTTTCTTTACTCAATTTTAGTGTTTGTGAACTATGCTTGAGTGTGTGAGACTACTGAAAAGTAAATTTTGCATGAAATGATTCCAGGAACATAAATAAAGCAAAGTCAATGCTTATTTTTTCTCTAAAAAATGGCAAATTTCTGAATACTTTGTGAAAATGGGGGTTCGGATAATCAGGGTGTTTGGATAATCGAGGTTCTACTGTAATTGACGTTTAGATTTTTTTCTAATAGGTTTACGTGTGATTAGTGTTTGTTGAGAAGTCTGCCAAAATTGCCTTTGCTGTATTGTCTAGCTAAGCTCCCATAATTAAATAAAAACAACAGCAATATGCTTTAACTCTGCTCTTGAAATAGTGTTGTGGTTGATTGCTAATTGTAGTTCAACATGCGGCTTAGTTTTTGTTCAAGAAGTCCACTGAACTCACCATATTTAGCAGTGGGAAAAGCAACAATTCTTCACTCATGCTGTTGTTGTCGGGCTCACATTTTCGTTTTCGTTGTTGCAAGCCAAATATATAGTTGACTGTTGTATTATTGAAACAAAATGCTGAAACTCTATCCCTAAAATAGTATTCAGGTTGATTGGTTACTTTGAATTTACACTTCCCCTAACCCCCAAACCAGCAAAAGGCATATTCTACGGTTAAACTAAAGTTGTCAGCAAATTTTCAGCTTTATTTACCACATGGAAGAATTTATTTTCGTGAAACTAGTAGTTATAGCTAGTGACTATAGTAATTGGACAAACATCGGTGTTATTCACATCATTTTTTCCACAAAAAAACCCGTTAAACTGTGTCACTAACAGTGACGAAGTTTAGCCTTTGTCCCAAGATGCCTGCAAACAGGCAAACTGCCCGAGCAGTAAAAGGAACAACTGTCTAGTTGTCGCCACGTTCATATACATTTTATCTGTATAGGCTGGACATTAATGTTATTGTGCAATCTTGGCGGGCGACTCACTAGTGTATCTTAACATCACAGACATAGTCCTTACTAAAGGAACGGTGTTAACTATAGCTATACTTGGACTGCATCTGTGGTGTCGTAATTCACACATACACTGTGTCAGTACGTACATTTTACATATAACACTTCATTCATTTTTCCTTTGCAGTATCCAAAGGGCTTGGGCAGCACAGTCAAAGAGCTGGATGTCAGCCATGCTGTTGAAGTTGTTCCAAAAACAAAGTTCAGTATGGTCGTCCCAAATGTAACATGTCTTCTGGATTCAAAATTAAAACACACAAAAATTGTAGTCTTGTTTGGCGTGGAGGTAACACCTATTTGCTAAATCATCTTCCATATTTTTAGTAAATATATCAGTAAGTGCAACTGCACAAAAAATTAACATTAGGCTGTGCGAAGGTAAAAATTTGGTTTACAGGCATGTGGGTGCCTTAAATTATTACAGGCAAACTATTGTTATCCGAACCTTGGTCCACTGCAAAATTCATATTTTCGCCAAATTCTGACTGATTTTGACATTCTAATACACCATTTTAGTCAGCTCGAAATGATCTTGTGAAGGGTGCAAATTAGAAGCAGCGTTTAGGTCAAACCAATAGGAAGTTGTTTAGCTAAGACTAAAAAAACATTATGGAAATTAACATTTACAAAATACATGCATATTTTTTGGGTTGACTAATAACAAACACTCTTCAAGCTTGGGGCTTTACTCGTGAAAGAAATATGGTTAGTCAAATCAAACAAATTAATAAAATGCCTGGTACTTAACAACCTCGCCTGCAAACAAAACATTTTTTTCTTGCGTAGATTATGTAAAAAAAAATTCTGCCTTTAGAAAGCAACTGAACTCTGTGATGTCACCATTGGCACATGTTTGTGCAAAAGCTGAATTTTCTTTGGGTGCTTGGGCATTATTGTGATGGTAGAGTGGAAGAGAGTTTTCAATTTATGGGTAAAAAACATTAAAATAGAAAGGCTAGTTTTTGATTTCCTTGTCAAAGTGGTGTATAACATGCAACTGTTATGCCAAACTGTACTAGTTGTTGTCAGTTGTTACAATTAGGCTAGTGTTGACCTCGGCGCTTTAGTGTACGTTGTGGCCGGTTGATGGCGCTGTGTTATTTTTAAAATAAGCAGTCTCTCTTCTTCGAGGCTATGCCACCATGTTTACATGCCTCATGGTAGTTTGCCTCCCGTTATTTTCCTCAGTTTAGTTGCGTTTAACCTTTAACTTGACCCTGCAAAAGTGTAATAACAACACTAGCCTACATTAAAATTTTTGTTTGCAGGCACACGTATGTGTGGAACAAACAGCAATTGACCTGTTGTCTCGTGGTCTGACCGTTCACATTGTTGCTGATGCTTCCACAAGCCGTTCACAAGAAGACAGGCTATTAGCGTTCAAAGTAAGTCATTCAGGTTTTCTGATAATACTGTGTTCTGTTGGAATATACAATACTAACTAAGCTAACTGATACTGATGGCCTTATTGGACCTATGTGGGCTGCATATGTCACATTTTTAATTATGTGTATGTTGAATCCGGAAAGTGCAGGTTATTTAGGGTAATCGTGGGTGGCCAACCACTGTTATGGGCTCGTGTTTTTGTGCACTGCCGCTGGGCTGGCTTTTGCCAAGTAACTCGCAATTGAAACTGACACCAGTATCCAATCAACAGGCACATGCCTCGTTAATATCGATCTATCGTAATTCAATTGCTGGCTAGGATAGCTAGCTATACCATGAGTGTAGGGTGGGTGGGGGAAGATAATGTCCAGAATAAATCCCATAGTTGCTGAAGGAGGTTGGTTGTTTCTCATTAGGCTTGACCTGTTACCTATCTCCTGTATTCAGTTTAAATCTTTCTCTATCAACAAAGTAAATTAATTATCATTTCTTGTGAAATGCGAACATATGCCTTGCTCTGTTGGGAGGACTGTGTCTTCACTCATGTTTCTGACAGGGGATTCTACTCTTTCTCACTAGAGAAGTAAACATGGCTGCTAAATTTGAGGGCGGCAAATTTTTAAGTCTGAATTCGGAAACGGCCTTTCTCGGCTGACTTTCTCTGCTGCTTGGGCCGGCACGTGTCTGGCGCAGTAAATGTAGTAGTGTGAAATCAGTATTAAGTGGCCTTTTATTTCATTACAAATCCACACCTTACAGCCACTTAAAAAAAGAAAGTTGGTTCTTGGGCATTTTTTTTTCAAGAAATCCGTGCGGAATTTAATTTTAAATTTTGTTTATTTATCAACCCTAATTTTCTATATATTTTGGGGAATTATTTTTTAGTTTGGGTAAAATAACGAATACTGTCTCGAAATGCTTCTTGCCACATGTTCACACAATTTTTAACGACAAGAATGGTAATGTTATATTTCAATTTTTCACTAAGAGCTTTTTTGTTCTGTAACTGCTATTTTTGCCACGTCATTTCTTTGTTTCCCGTAAAAAAATTGGTGCGGGAGGGCCTGAGAACCAACTTTTCTTTTTTTTAAAACAAACTCTAAGAGCATCATGGTGTTAACTGAACTAAAGAGCATTATGTGTTAACTGAAAGTAGAACTTGTGTCATGCTTTAATGCTTACTACTATTTATTTGGCTTGCTTGCGCACATGGTCTCTAAAGAACAATTACGTCAGTAACATGTGTCTTCGTCCAGCAAGCAAAATCACGGATCCCACAAAATAAGAATGGAAATGTGTGCCGGTACAAGAAAAAACCTTGAAACCTAATGTGGCTGCATTCAGTTTGCTCTTGGAAAAGGACATGTCAGTGTTTTAAATGTTTTAGCAGAAAATATTATTTTGCATAGGACTGGGATAAAAACTGTTATCTCCACAGCCGTAAGAGTAAAAACAAGTGAATTTACAATTTTCAATCATTCCTGCTGACGCATACTAGCTTAATAAAACATTCCCCATATTTCACTATTTCTACAGGCAATTTTGTAAATTTTCACCATAGGATTTTCAGAATTGAGAATTAACTTTAGGCTAGGTCTGTGTGGAAATCACTCACTGACACCCTCCTGTGGTAAAGGGCACAGGTTTTGTGATCAACAATTGTTTCGTTTTGTATTTAATATTTTAATTACCCACCTATCCTAATTAATAATGGTGTTTCATTTCTTTCAGCGGTTGCGCCAAATAGGTTGTTTTGTAACTACAAGTGAAACAGTTATCTTCAAACTCCTTGGTGACAAAGATCACCCAAAGTTTAATGATGTGCGAGGTTTGGTAAAGAATTCATCGTCCAACACAGGCCTGGCATCCAAAATGTAAAGGTAAAGTGGACAAGAAATGTTACGAAGAAAAAACTGTCATCAGGGGAAAAAATGTTTATCTAGGAAGAAAGAAATGTTATCAAGAAATGGAGTGGAATTAAAAGAAGCTACGTAATTTATACTAGGAAATGGAGTCAATAAATATTTAAATTGTGTGCCATTGGTTGGCTAAAGACTACCACGGCTGGGCAATTGTATATGAAACTTTTATTTGAACTTTCATAGACATCTATTACACAAGGCGATTCAAAATTAGATTTTGTGTGGCACGGACAAAGCCGTAAGTATACCAAAGACTTGATTTACATTGGTCAACAATGATGCTAACACAAACTGCTAACTGAATACAGAAATATGTGCAATTGATTTCAGCTATCTGATACACAGTGTTGACTTCACACATAGTTTGCAACCTTTGTGCAACTTGCTCGCATTTTAAAAGTCCAACGCCAATTACAACTAACCTCACAGAACATGAAAAAAGATTTTTATAACCAAGAATTCCTATCCGTAAAACAGTTCCTTAACACCTATGTTCACTGTAGTAAATATACACATTTCTTCCCTGGCGACGTCCGTGATGCCAAAAGACCCACGACAAAAAAAAATAAAAAAATTTACAAGCAACGAGTGGCAGCAGCTTATTTGCAAATCATGCAAGTACGCAATCGCAATGGTTTCTCACAGTTGGCTAATTTCCTGTTCTTAGCAGACACACATAACAAAAAAACTGTCTAAAACACAGGGTTTGTATCTCGTCTTCTAAACCAAACTCCAGGCCATTTCCAAGTGCAGAACTTCCATTTCCCATCATAATATCCCAATTTTGATGGTCAATTTTTTAAATATTTTTATACGCTGATGCCAACAACCAAAATAGTAGAACGCGTGGTCTTCTGTACAACTGAAATAGCTGGAAAGGCTAAAGCAACTACCTTGTCGGTCCATCCGTGGCCTTTTTCAACTCAGGAATGGTTTCAGTTGGAGTCGAACAGTTTTCACCATTAGATTCTGAGTCCAAAAATTAGTTAGAAAGTAAATTAAAACGTTGCTTCCTTGACGTTGGCTGTTACCCAGAGGCAGAACTTTCTGCAACGGTCTGCGACACCAATTATCGGAAAAAATTTGTCTGCAGCTAATCTGTTTCGATCGTATGGTTAGTTGGTTACTCACATATTCATTGGTTTTTATGGAATAACTTTTCAGTGCTTTATCCTATTGATCTAGCTATTCCACCAATGGAAAGGTCTCGTCGAGACGATTAAAACGGTGTATTGGAATGTCAAAATCGGTCAAAAACTGACAAAACGGCAGAAATTTGGCTAAAATTTATCTGCGGTGGCCTTCGACTGTCTGCGATGTACGTCGCACGTCGCACTGATTCTGCCATGGGGGGCTGTTACTTACAAAATTAAAATGCGGCAGGTAAAAATTAGGCCTGAAAATAAACACTATTTTTAACCAGCGTTGGAATGGTTACTACTTTTTAAGGCTGCACCGATACTAAATCGGATCAGTATTGATAACTTTCGCAGAAATATCGATAACTCTGGAACGTTTTAACTACGTTTTAACTATTGGTGACGATTTAAAAAAAAATGTTTTTAATACTTATTGGACGTTTGCAGAAAACTCCACCGTTGATGAAAAATTAGGGATACAATTTTGGATAATACTTACAATAAGAATACGCAATTTTGGATATCTGTATCGGCAAAATTTTTAAAATCGGTTCGGTATCGGATTGGTAAAGATGGTATCAGTCCACCCTTACTGCTTTTAGATTATATAATGGAGATTGCTGTTGCAGTGTGTAATAGAGGTGTGCGCCTCAACATTTTCGAAAGTGGCGGAAATGAACAGAAGACTGGTTGCAACTAGTTAGTCGCTGACAGCCACTTCTTTTTTTGGGGGGAATATACACCGAACCCGACAGTATTTACAAGAATGAAAGCTTTTGTTGATTTACAGTAACAAAATATGTTTAAAATAATTATAATAAATGTCAGTAAATTCCAGGCTCTTCCAGCCTGATGTTTACAACCCATCAGAAATCCACTTTCCAAAGCCTGGAAAAGGGCTTATCTAAAGTTCAGCATTTTTCAGCTGGCGTACGAATGCTGAAAACAGTAATAAAAAAATTACACTTGAAAGTAAATTGTAGACTATTATTGAGGTCATGGCCACTTTCTGCTTGTCCAAATTTTACAACTGAACTGCATGCTGGTAAAATCATTATTGCAAAACTTCCAGTGAACAGTCTTGATTGCTCAGATGCTCGTTTTGGATTGTTAGTTCCTTGCTGTCTGTCAAACATTCTAGCAAACATCTGCTGTTGAGTTTGCCCTATAAACTAGTCACTTTGAATGTTGTGCAAATTTGCGAGCTTCACAGGGAAGCTCCAAACTGGGGCAGCATTGAGGGGTTGGGATAACCCTCGAAGACCCTTCCCTAAGAGGATGCCTGTTATTATGTGACAAATTATAGTTTGGCAAGATTCTTGTGTTGTTGTAAGTGGTGAGGTGTGCTGCAGAATTTGAGTGCTGAGTAGCAGTTAGTATTAGATAATTTCACATAAGAAATGTTGTTGACCTAGTAATTTACTATGCAATTTTTGTGTTAAGGACGAAGCATCTGAGAAGTGTGTTTTATCAAAGAAAATTTACAGTTTACCACACACTTCGAACCCACAGCAGCAAGTTCTTTTTAAATTTTCGGTGATAGACGATCACCTTCTTCAGAAAAGCATCACTACACTCTCAAATTAAGGACTGTCACTTACGCAAAATCAAAAATCGTCCAAGTTCCACAATTCAACTTTGCAAATTTTTGACTATCTACTGATAGTTTTCTTCAGGCAAGAGTCATGAGACTTGCACAACAACCACCAACAAACTTTGCCAAGTCCTCTACATTCAAATTTCCTTCGACCAAAGTAAAATTGCCTAATTAACGGTATTTTCGATTACGCTCTCAAGTTCACATCACGGTAACGTAATAGGAATCCATTTGCCATTTAAAATTCGTGCACGTACACTAGTTCGGTGCTACCACTGATCTTTATACGTTGTAACTGGCTGTGCTATAAAGGGCAAATGGATTCCTCTTTCGTACCGTGATGTGAACTTGAGGGTGTAGTTATGTTTTTCTGAAGAAGGTGATCGTGTATCACCGAAAATTTAAAACGAACTTGCTTCTGTGGGTTTAAAGGGTGTGGTAAAGTGTAAATTTTCCTTTGATGTCTTCAATTTACCACTGAAAAGGCCGGTTGCCGGTTTTTTCAAAGTGTGTTTTAGTTTGGGAAAGGTGTTAGTGACTTAAGTCCTTCCTTGTCACGTTCCTATGAAGGATATTCCTTTTTTTTTATTGTGGAGATTCATGGCAACAACAGAAGTATAAGTATCCAGTAAGGCTGTACCGATCAGCAGTTTTGCTTCCAATCCAATCAGTGGACAAACACCAACCTTGCAGGTCGCTTGCCAATCTATCATTCTGATCCGGTCAAATAAAAAAATTCTACCGATCATAACAAAACTTGACTTTAAAAAACGCATTATAAACGCCCTATAAAAAAAGAGCCAAACTCCCAGAGACTTCGGCCGCGAACAAACTGCTGCCTCCATTTACTATATGATGCATACTTTCAACCACACTCGACAGTATTTACGCACCAGTCTCAAAACAGCAAAAACTGTGCTCGGCTCACAGAGGTCTCAGGGACTTGTGGTTGGGCTTAAAATGTGCGTAAATATTTCCAAGGATTTTTGACAGCTGTGACAATCTTCATGTGAATTTCTTTTGCTGTCTTCTTCAGGCATTAAGAAAAGTTTCACAACCAGTTACATCACACTGCACTGCGTGTAAGCGATCAAAGAAAACACGATCACAGCCTCCACCACGTAGAAGGCCTGCCATTTATCTATCATTAATGATTACAAACTTCCGTATTCACAAATAACTTGAATAAGTGATAACAACCTACAAACAAAAAATGGCTGTTTTTAAATGCATTGTTCCACAGGCAGGTCCCAACATACCTTGCTGAATTATCCCGATTAAGACTTTGACCTTTGCATGCACACTTTGAAGCGAGAGTACTGACAAGACACATCTATGTAAAAAACGTTTAAGTCACTCAATATTGTGTAAAAGTGTTTGTTACTGAATTTAAGGTTCAAGGAGAATCCTGGCTTTTTAAGTCTTTTTCAAAGTTTGTATGGACCCGGACTGACATCAGATTAGGTTTGCCAATGATGCTGTACATACTACATCGGTATTGGATTTTCGAAAGTGGTATCGGAACAGTCCTTTTTTATTATTATTATGTCGATGCTCAGTCGTATGCATGTAGACATTACTGGTCGCATCTCCACACTAATTGTATTGGTGACCGCTAGATGTCAGCACTGCTAAGGCTGTCCGATACAGATCGGATCCAATATAATAGATAGGTAGGTTCATAATCATATTTTCGCTGATACCTCATAAAACAGCTAACTTCAAACTCGCGCAAAATTCATGACAAGCTCAAAATTTCAATTTAATTTTATAATCATTGCTGGATAGACTCGAGCTCAGTGTCCCCCTGGTAGCGGTTTTGGATTGTCCGATACCGTGGTATCGACCCCCCCCCCCCCCAAATAAAAATGGGTACTTAATATAATAAATTATAATATAAAAATAATGCCTACTTATTTGTAACTACATCAACGAACTACGTGCCAGGAAGCAATTCCATGGATGCAGCAGATTATTCAAGTAAGCCAGTCTACACAAAATGATAATCAGTATTCTGCTTCATGTAATCGGGGATGAAGCTAAAGAATTGGGTCATACTTTTTTGTACTGTTTAATATGAACTCCGATAACAAGGATTCCCACTTAATACAAACTTTTTTCAAGATTTTGGTTGGTCAGCACTAAATATATATATACTGCTAAAACGAACATTTATAATTCCAGCCTAATTTTACGAATTTGCTGTTCGCAAGTTTTGTTTTATTACACACAAAACATTGATCGTCCGTTTGCGCAAGCACGAAGGTTAAGGACAAAAGATAATGAAAACACAGTGTACTGGTATAAACTGGTAGGCTACATTATTTTAACGCTGCAGTAAAATTTCTCTCATCCGTTTAACAAGAACATTTTTAGCAGTCCCCTTAAAGTTTGTATTAAAGAGGTTTTTGCTGTACTCATGCAAACGAATTTGTGAAAGATGTGCTAAGTTATAATGCAACTAGGGAACGACCGAATCTACTTTTGCCAAATCCGGATCCTAACCGAATCCAAAATAAAACCTTTTGTTGATTGCTTCAGCACTTTGCATTTTATAGAGATCAAATTTTCTGTGTAGTTGAGTAAAGTTTAAAGACTTCCAGTACACATTTTCACTTGTTCATTGGTTTTTCTGAATAGTTTATGCTAGCCATTTGAAAGCTGGTGAAAAACTGCTTCGAATGGTATTTAAACGTTGAAAACGGCCAGAAATTAGCGAAGTTCTTGAAAAGTCGCTCAGACATTAAATTTTTTTTCAATAGATAACTACTATCTTCCTCGGGCCATAAAAGTTAGTTTGGACTCTGTTTACATCTGTTATCGTCTGCTTGTTCGTTCCTGTGCTCCAATTTTGGTGCGTTACAGTACGAAAATTTGCTAGACAGTGTGAGCAGGCCCTATTCACTCTCCGCAACTTTCCGTCTATAGCTCGCGTGATCAAAATGTGCTGCGCCATCTGTAGGAAGCGACTACGAACCACCTCTACTTCCGGGCAAATCCAAGCTGGTGGTGTCGTGTGCTCACGGCGGCTGATAGATTGATTCCCGACAGTGCGGCAAACCACACATGCATGGTATTACATTTCATAAATTTTCCAGCAAGAAATCGTATCCATATATAGTTTTGAAGTGGGTGAACACCAGAATGATTATGTTTGTACGCTGAACTTACTGTGTTGATAATGAAAGTGAAACGCTGACAGGGCCGCCGGTTCAATAGCGCTACTATTCTGAGGCTCAACCGTCTTTTCCGCAGGTTGCGCTCTCGTGGCAAAATTGAGAAACTTGAATCTGTTCATAGTTTTGCACGCGTTGCTTGAACGGTAAGTCTAGCAAGTGAGTTATTCCATAACAAAAGTGTAGTTATTAATCCAAGGTGTGACTGTCTTGTTGTGAAAGTGAGCGTTTTTCTGGTGACTTGTTCGTTTAGTAACGGAGTTCACAGTACGAAAATTAACGACGTATTTAAGAATAAATACCGATATTTTTTTTTTTTTACTTACTGTAATTAAGGTGCATTGAAAATAATAAAAGCAGCTCTTTGTCATTATGCTTAACCAAACAAAACCTAAGTTTTACTTGCAAAATTTCTGTGGCCTCTTCTGGCACCTGAAGAGGCTTTGTGCTTCTACTTGGTTCGGAGCCACCCATTCAGCCGTGCTTGCCCTTGTTCAGGGTCTCACTAATACTGTACCCCTTCCACGCTGGGGGAAACGTCCAGACCCGAGCCTGACCGGACTATCAACTTCAAGTCTTGCTCAACGCCGATGCCAACCTCGTGTTTCAGTATGGAAAGGGTTGGAGCAGGGAAACGCTTTAGCGAAACGTTTTGACTTTTGGAGCACTGATGAGCAATAGCGAGGTAGAAGGAAAGCAGGAGGGGACAGGAGGGAGGGGGAAAAGGAACAACAATAGTGCCGAAAATGGCCACAATGTTCGAGTTCAGTATGGCACGAAGGGTGTCCTGTATTGCCTGTGGGGACCAGAGACCAAACGTGGTGTTTTGGGGTCCATTGTGAAAGCGGTATAAGCTTAAGGTACTCGTTACAAGTTTAAAAATGTCCCCACTTGGTGCTTGGCTAACGAAAGGGATTAAATAAAGATACAATTCTATTGCCAATCGTTCAATTCAGCAGAAGTAAATGTCACAGCAGGGTGAAAAACCACAAAAGGACCAATTCGGTAATTAAAATATTAAATAGTTTTTAGTTTAATAAAAGTGCAAAGCAAACTGTACAATATAAGCTCATAACAAAAAGGTATTGACACATACGTTAAAATTCTAGCCAGCACATATGTGACTATCAATTCTTTCCTGTTGAACCAAATCCTCCTTCTCCTCGTTCTGTGTTATCAAGACTCTAGAAAATAATAAGAAAGCGTTTCATTATTAAATCAGACAGGAACATCAATCAGTTTACACATAGTGTTAAGTATTTTGACTCGTAGGTTGGAAAGCTGATGCTTTCTTCTTCAAAAATTGTTCCACTTACATCAACTTCTTCTAAAGTCGGATAACAAATCTTCTCACAGATTAGTTGCGCTACTCTGTCGCCTTTGCAAACTGAAAAGATAATGAATACCCCGGGGTTTAAATACAGTTTTCTTTAACTGTGTGTATGCAGCTGTAATTTTAAAATAACAACCTAATAATACATAGGTGATTTTTTTCCCAGCCGTTTAAGCTTGCTTTTGGCTGTACGTTTATGTTATTATTGCTTAAAATAAGTAGCCTGTCTGAAGGTGAAGGCAGGCGGTGTTAAGATATTACACACAATATCCCTAAAGATACCGTTACTATGACTACTGTGAAACGCATCATTTACCATATCAACACAAAGGTTTACTTCCTTGCATCGTTCGCACACTTTGCCTTGCAAATTTTCAACTGCAGGCCTCTAAAAGTGGGGCCTGAAGAAGACTGCTGGAAGCAGTTGAAAATTTGTAAGCAAGATGGAGGGACTATCTTGTGTGTGAAAGTGCGCAAAGATGCAAAGAAGTAATTCCTTCTGTAATAGTGTAATAGTAATAGTGTTGATAATTGATATCCCTAAAGAATATACAATATACTTAGGCTTATTTTTATTATCATAACTTACCTTTGAAAGTATGATTCCCGAAGTTAAATAATATGACGCCAACATTGCCTCGGTAGTCCTCGTCAATTACACCAGCTGAAAAAAAAACCGTTCTTTTAACGAAAATCAATTAAGTTTACAAAAAAGTAGTTGCCCTAGTTCTGTGAATCTATGCAATAATTAGTGTTTTGGTCAGTTAGTTTCTATTGCAGATTTTATAAAATACGTAAGCTTTGTTCCAAATTTTAAATTTAATTACCTCCGACGTCAATGAAATGTTTGTGGGCCAGGCCACTCCGTGGTGCTAAACAGGATGGAAAACAAGAAACATGTCAATTAAAACTAAGCTAACTCAAATGTTAACAAGCTTGAACAAGTCGTGCAATAGCATTGTTTTTCCCACTTACCTACGCGACCGTAATGTCCAGTCGGTACTGCAATCTGTATGTCAGTTTTCACCAATTCCTTTCCCATGGGAGGTATGGAATATTCATAAGCACTGTGTAAACAGACACACGGAACAAGTAGTTAAGTGTACGTACCATACGTCAAAGGCATAAAAAAGGTTAAAAAATTAAGTTCACGATTTAGAATATCTATAAAAAAGTTGGTGGGCCGGGCCTGAAGAAAGCACAGAGTGGTGCAATTCAGCTTATTTATTCAGCAGATTTTTTTAGTCTGTAGTATTTACAGGTTGGTCAGTTAAATTGTGACCTGGCTGAATGAATAGTCATAAAACTTAGCTGATGTGGTAAGGGGAGAATGGAAAGAGCATTGATTAGAAATGAAATGGATTATTTTGCCAAATATAATGTTCACTGCATTTCTGATATTTTAAATATCCATCGGGAGTAACAAGAAACTTCAGAACTAAGATTACTGCAAAAATCGGAACAAAATCTGCATCAAATATAATAGCTATTTGTGACCCCCGCATAGGGTGCAATGGTTCCCTGCACGTCCAGTATGTGTTGATATGCCATTCAAGCCGAGTGACGTAGTTCTTATAAATGTTGGTCCAAATTGTGCTCTAGGTTTAGTATTGGTAGGGAATCTTGGTTCATTAAAAGTTTCTACTCCCATGGCGTGCGATGCTTTAGTTGCTGCCACACCAGTCAAACAGACACAAACATAAAATAAAAAAAAAACGGGACACAATGAAAAAGATCAGTCAGGCAAGGTCGCTGCATGGCAGAGCAAGTCTTATCTTATACATTTACAGCAGTTTCCCTACTGTTTTTATTTTCTTTTTCATTCTTAGTTCTTAGGCCTAGTTCTTTTAGGAAAATATCAGCTTTTTATACGTACTCAATCAAGAATCTATAGGGGTTTGATTTACCTCCCCCCCCCATCCATGATTCAATACGTGTCGCGAGTGATTTATCCCCCCCTCCCCTCCCCTCAACCCCCATCACTATAGGGCAAGATTAACATTTTTCCCCCATCGCAGCTGGCTGGTTAGCTAACTTTGATTAGTCGCCAGTTGTGCATTTGCTCTACACCGCAGCATGTTTTTACGGTTTTATTTACCTAGGCTAGCATCTGTTACTATGAAGAGACTAGAAGAAGCCCGTGCTATGCACGGGGCCGGTCATGAATCAAGTTTACGGACACAATTCCCGGGACATTTTCCCCGGCACTGTTCCCGACGACTTGTAGGATTGATCGCCTACTCATGCCTGCCTCCTCTTTCAATGCAGGTACCATGGGAGAGCGCATTTGCAATGCGGGTGCAAGGAGGGGAGAAGTGATTGTTCGGCCCGACGAATTGTCAGATTGAACCTTTATTGAGTTGATCGACCACTCATGCCTGCCTCCTGTTTCCATGCACGTAGAGTGGGAGAGTGCATTTTCAATGCGGGCGCGAGGAGGGGAGAATTGGTTTTCCTTTAGGCTTTCCTATTAGCCGGCCTCCGATATTATAATAAAGATAAGGGAATAGGGGATTTTGGGCAAATGTTAATGTGGACATTTTGGCAAAAGAACAAATTTAAGAAGATAAATAAGGAGTCTGTGCTGAATATTACCAATTTAACAGTTTTTGACAGCAGTCTTGTCTCCTGCGATTTTGGCGACCAGACAGGTAGCCAATGGTCGCCAGCTCACAAAAGTTAATTGCCATGTGGCGACTGGCCGATGCTTATCTCGATCTCTACCCAGAACTAAGAGTTATACTTGCTGCACAGCACATGTTGCATCTACAGCATAATCTCGAATAAAAGTTAAAGATGGTCAATTTTGGAGGTCGGCACAGAGATTAGGCCTGTTTTGGTTGCATGTTTTCCTTTCTTTTAACACTATTAGTAGCCTCTTAGGCCTACTAATAAATTTTCCACATTGAACCAGGGACGTAAACCTCTACGTCCCTGATTGAACAAGACACAGGGCAAGTCCTGGAAGGATATCCAACTTTCTAACTCTCGTCATTATGCACTCTGGCGCCCTTTTTTCTTCCCCTGAGCCATTAATTCACACCAAGTAAATCTAGCCTACAACACACTAGATTTAATCTTGAATTTGGTTTTATAATGTGACTCGAATTTATTCTACATTCAATAATCTACCAAGACCATCTAGTCTAATGATCTACTAGTACCAAATTCTTGTTAGTACTAAAGCCAAGCAAGGAAGATGAATCAAAACTCTTGTTTGTAATTACCTGTACAAATCATATCCAGCAGCGAATTCAGATCCTCGTGTTGGCATGTGTGCGTTCTCTGTCAACTTCTTATATTTGAGGTTGAATTTGATGGTTTCTGGCATTTTGCGAGAAGATGAAAACCGTCGGAATAAAGAAAGCAATACTGGACGATCAAGACCGCCAACAGACAAGCGCGAACAAACTTGGCGCCAAAACAGTAAGTCCATGCCAACGCAATGGGATTGGTCCTTGGATTGGTTATACGTCACTGATCAAATTTCTAAGAGCAAACAAAACAAAAAAACAAAAAAAAAAAACTTTTGTGTTCTAATCGTAAGAACAGTTATAATAATACACGGGATAAAATATTAGTTAGAATTAAAATGCAGTCACATTTATTTGTTTGTATTTTTTTTTAGTCAAGAATAATCTTGTTGCACCGTTCCGTCAGAAATGTACACCAAATTGAAAACATTAGAACCTCCACACAGTACACAAACGCTTGCTACTTGTCCTAATATGGCCTCCTTCACTGTACCTAACTGTAACCGTACCGGAAGTCGTTATCACAGCACGACGGTGAGGTGTGGTCGTAATGTCGCTTTAGTTTTAGGGGCTCCGTACTTTATACTATCGTTCCACCAATCTTTCACCCTACATATTATGTCCATACAGTTAGGAAGTAATATATTATCTGGGGGTGCCTTTGAAAAACCATAGACATAGGAGTAGGGAAAGGGAGACGCATCAACCTGGAGACAGTTTAGTACCTCTACGAACAGAACATCCATGAGCAAACTCCGCTCTGCCTCCAGACTGGATAAGTTTGACATGTGGTTTTAGAATGCTGGGATTATCACGACACATTTGAAATGAAACGCTGTCGTTCAATTTTGTGTTAAACGTTCCGAATTTAAACAAGTCAAGAGGAATTTGATGCCAACAAATGTGATTGACCGTAACATTGAATGAGAGACAGCTAGCTTGTTTTATACAAACGTCATTCGCTGCATTAAAAGTACATGAAACACTTCTTGGCTGCATTTAGACATCTGCCCCTTCCAATATGGCCACCTCCTTATGTTGAAAAAAATAGCAGCATGCCATTGATGATCACTTGCGGATTTCCCTGCTCAGGGAAATCAAGACGGACGGCTGAATTGACAAAGTTTCTTAAAGATGAGAAGAATGTTTCTGTTACGGTTATCAGCGAAAACGATTCGAAATTTCATAGAAACGAGATGTTTACAGGTAAGTCTACCGAAGCGCACCTGCTTGGTAGACTGAATGAAGGCCCAAGGAAAAAAAATCGATACAAACAAATTTTGACGTATTTTTGACTAACGTTGCATTATTCTATATTATGTACTTCTGTTCACCAAAGCTCTGTTAAAGTGGTAATAGCGAAGAAACTCATTGGTTTTTATACTTCATTGAAAGAATTGGTTTTAAGTTTCGACCCAAATACCTCTCGAATTTTCCTGACAATTTTGAGATGAAGTCGGCAGGCTACATCAAACTTCCGGGTGTTAAGGCGTAATACAGCTTTTGTTATGTTGGTTTCGTTCTTTTTTTTTTGATTTCGTTCCGTGTTGTACTGTGCGCAAATAAAAAACGGAACGAAAGCAAAAAAAAAAAAAGGGCACGAAACCAACGTAAAAAAAAGCTGTAAAATACACTGATGGGCAGACAGTTTAGTCATCTACGGTGTGAGAAGGATTATTATTAATTTCGTATCATAATTATTTTACATTCATTTAAGCCAGATTTAACCTAAGTATTTCACGTTCGAGAGTAACACTCACAGCAAACTAATCTACCGGGTCCTTCCAAAATGACCAACCTGTGTGCGAACTATACACATGTTTCTGAAGACAGTATGGCACCCTCAATGCTCAGAAACCTCAACAGAACGTTCCAAAAGTGTCTGATGAGGGAAACTATGTCACCTTGCAACGCGACTGATGGTTCCATCTAAAGTCATTCAATAATCCATCCAGAATCGATTGATAAACTGTGGCACGCACATGCTCAGAATGCCGTAAAAACCAACCTTCTATATAGGCTGCTGCGATTAGTAGCTCCCACAATCCTTCAGTCATGTTCAAGATGATGTCACTTCCGTTGAACGGACATATGTTTTGAACGAAAGATGAAAAAATAAGTTTGCATATAGGAATATCTACTACATAATAAATAGGCCTATGTACAAGCAAGGATTAAAGTAGTTTGTTGGAATCTTTAACTCTTTTGCCTTTGGAATGCTCTATTATAGCTATATCGAGTGTGCTGTGTTTTGGCAGTACCAAACTTTATACAGCAGCGGATGGTTTATTTTTGCACGTGTGGCAGTTTAGGAAGGACCTGTACATAATGTGAGCGGGTTTTGATTTAAGAATTGTTGATAGCTAAAAGTAATGAATCAAAGCAACATATTATGTAGCTTGACAGATACGCTGTCATTAAAAAATAAAGATTACACGACGTCTCCAAACATAGCCATAGCCTACGTCATCAACTACCATACTGATAAAGCCATTGCGTTTGTATTCCGTAGTGGGTTATTGCAATCTCGTCTGGGATTATTAGCCTATTTGTTTGGGAGAATGCTACTTTCTAACAGCCAGCCTGCTACATCGGCTGTACAACTCACATTAGAAGGCTTGCAGCACGAGGTTGAGAACAACGGCAGAATGCACTGGTGATGAAACACGACGATAGGTGTTGGTACTGAAAATCTCACTAAGTGGTCACCAAGCTGCGAGCGTTTGGAGTCGATCTTTCAGGGAACCCAGCGTAGCTTCTCGTCATTTGGCTCGCGCTCGGCAGGTCCACCCGAGCTCAAGACTCTTTCAAGACAAAATATTTGTTCAAGGTTTCAATTCAGTGTGCGTCGCCATTTGTTTCTTATGTTTTCTTTTCTAGTAATCCATGGCAAACTTATTGCAGTCGATAACATCGAAACTAGTAGGTAGCCATTACAAGATCCCAGCAAGGAGGGCCAGACAAGCATTGCTTCGTTGCCGCCATTTTGTCTGCCGCATAATGTCGTGTTCATGAGGATGCTAGTAGAGCGCGAGACCACCTTTTATGCCACTAACATATCCAACACTTAGAATAACGCATTCTCCCAAACAACTAGCAATCCTAGGTTAATGAGTGACAGTAACTCATAATTGGAACATCAGTAATTTCAGTATTAATGTCTCTGTCCCATCCGTATTCTTTTGTAAACTTTTGGGAACGGTCCCCTTGTTTTGGCTTTCTTCAAAATACTAACCTTTAAATCTTGGCTTAAGTTCATTTCGTTAAATGTGATCAAAGGAAAAGGTGCTTAGTCAGTCGTTCTACCATTGGTGTTTTGCCAACAGTGCTCCCAATAACTTTTGGAGGCACGGCCCTAGTTGGATGTGTTCTTAATGTTCAAGAGTTTTAGAGTTAATTTTGTTCCCAAATTTGTTCGGAATTAGGCATTATGTTGGATATGAAAGCAGTCAAGTGTAATACCGGCCTCCCACCCTTTATCATCCAGCCTGCAGAAAGTTAGACCATGTAACTTTCGTCTTCAGCCTTGTAATTGTCTGAAACATACGGAGGAGCCCCATGGCAGAAACAGTGTGTCACAACGTCGTACGCTGCAGAAAGAATGCAGTATCTGCAGAAGATATCCGCCATTCTGCTATTTCAATAATATTTTAGACGTATTATAACAGAGAAAATTATACAAAAATACCGTGGGTGCACAAGGATGTACCAAATTTACACTCGGCAATGAAAGAGGTCGTAGCTTGTTGGTGCGTTAAAAGAAATGGCATAGTGCACTGTTTCGCTTGATGGAAGTAATTGCTAGATAGTACTAGACAGCGTTAGATTTTGCTGGATTCTGCAGACTTTCAATCGACAATTGTGCGACTTTAATCCTGCAGAACTGGCTGAAAGAAAGTCACGTTGTTGCAGAAAAGTTCTGCCATCAGGTGGAGGAGGAGATCAACGTTCACAAAGTCACTTTGAATAGGAGTTTAGATTGAGCGCTTCAGATTTCAAAGGTTTCCAAAAATTACACCTTACCACCAACAAAGAACAACACAGTTCCTCTCGAATTTTGGTGGTGAATATTGGCCACTCATCTTCACCAGCAACTTCCTCAAACACTTTACATGGCTGAGTACTACTAGTGCAATCAAGATTCTGCTGCTCTCGCCACTGATCTATATATCTAGACGCGACATCAAGGCCAATTCAGGAGGCAACGTCTGATCCAGAAAGTTGTAGAGGGCTCCAGTCAGGTTCACGAAGGGGACATTGCATTTTTTGAACCTCAGCATGGCAAAGGATCTGATTATCATAAACTATAGTCCTTAAAAAATGTGCATTTTAGTTAACCAACAATGGATCATTAAACTTAGGCCCCAAAGTGATTTCCGATTACCTTTTTCTTTGTAAGAAATTACAATTTTTTTCCTGATTTGGTAGCAAGTTTTCCTACCATTTCCTACTTTTGTCTGGCATCACTACCTATTTATGTTCCTAATTTGTGTGATTAGGCTGGGATCCCTGTCCATTATTGCAAGACAAATTTAGGCTAAGCTTCAACGAGCCTGATGCAAGACTGCATTTAGTAACTGCTAACTTGGTTTAGGCCTAAGGGATGTTTTTAAAGTCAGCGGCTTGCGAGCCGCTTGGAAGCGAGGCAAGCTTTCCCGTTTTTTAATTCAAGCCGCTTGACACTGAGAAACTTTTCCGTCGTTTTTAAAGTCAGTGGCTTGGCAGCCGCTGGCCAGCCAACTATGCGAGGATAAAGAGTGCTGAGTTCGCTGAGCTTACGCAACCAATATGGGGCACGATGTGCGCATGCGCCATTGCCGCGGAGCAACAATCGGCAACAATCATCATACATGCGATAAATCTACATGATACGTGCGTGATAAGTACGATATTGATAGCTGCCAGCAGCTCAATTGCTTAGTCTTTTACTCTCATCATCTTAAACGCTACTAATAATGCGATAAAACAGAGAAAAGAGATATAATAACTGATTTTGTTACTGTCGGCCATGTTTGTGCTTAGTAAACTTCAAATAACGTCGTTTTTAATCTCAGCTACAAAATGGGAAAAGCGAAGGAAGCCAAGACCAAGCAAACTCAGCGCTCAGCAAGCAAGCCGCTGACTTTAAAAACATCCCTCTACATTATTAATAAAAAAAAAATTAGGCTTAAAAACCTACAGTTTGAAACCAGGAAGACTGTGGTAACGCTGCTTTAAAATGCCACAGACTGCACATCTTTATCTCATGTGGTTCCAAAGATATTGAATATTTAATTTTTATAGTGATTTACCACATTGTGCTAGACCTAAAGGCTGTAATTGTATCGCCATGTATTTGTGTTGCTCATTCCGGTCTGATACCGATAATACGGTATTTGCCAATATCGATTCAGATCACTCTCTGCTTACTCATTAAAACACTTTAAAAGTTCTATTTTTTTTCCCCTTTTTTCTTTGTGCAGATGCTGGGAAAGAAAAAGAAGTACGAGCTGCACTTAAATCTGATGTGCAAAGGTACGTGATATTTTGTATCAAAATGCACTGTATCAAAATGCACTGTATCAGTCGTGCATATTTTTGTTTGTCTCTACAGTATAACCTCGTTAATAAGAACTCGGATAACAAGAATTCCCGCTTAATAAGAACTTTTTTCAAGATTTTGGTTGGTCAGCTACTCAGTCAGCACTAAATATATACGGCTATAACGAACTATGTTAATACAAAAGTACGGATAAGACGAACAAATATTTACAATTCTAGCTTATTTTTTACGAATTTGCTGTTCGTAACGCTTTCTTTTTCCTCCCCCTTGAATTTCGTTTTGTTTCACGCAAAACATCAATCGCTAGTTGACTCCATCTTGGGAAGTGATAAAGAGTTTTGTCCGTTTGAGCAAACGCGAGGTCAAGGACGAATGTAAAGAAAATACCGTATACAGGTAGGCTACATTTTTTTAAAGTTGCAGTCCAATTTCTCTCGTCCGTTTAATAAGAACTACGGTTAATAAGAACATTTTTAGCAGTCCCCTTAAAGTTCGTATTAAAAAGGTTTTACTGTATTTTCATCTGTCAGAAGCATAATTGGGTTGATGTTTTTTTTGTTTTTCTTCAAGAAAATTAAGCAAAGATGAAGTGGTTATTTTGGATGCTGGCAATTACATTAAAGGTAGGACTAGTATACTGTAGTTGCCAATGTTTCTTGTTAGCATTAATTCATGTATTGATCAGCAGACAGAGGATACTCACAATCTCAACTGTTATTTGGCCTAAGTCAATGAAATTGGGCCGTGTAAAAACAGACAATAATAATTTTTTTTTACTGCGGGTTGGTGATTTTTCATTATTATGAGAACATAAATTAAAAATTAAAACCATGACTTTGACTAAAGTTCTTCATGACAACGCACAATGTCAAACAAGAAATACCACTGATATTCGCAAATTTTCAACATCTTTGAAGGTGATATTATATGTCTCTTCCTGCTGTCTTCTTCAGGAATCTTGGGAAAGTGATTTTCTCTGGGTTACATCACACTTTGTACGACACGCTAAATTCAAATTTTGCCGCTCGCGTAACTCTCGTTAGACTGCTCACTCCATCGACACAAAAGTCAATCATGGCGTTCCTAGTTAAAAATTGATGAAGGATTAGGTTTTTTTTTTTACATGTTTTATGCAGACACAGGTTAAGTGGTTTTTTTTACTAAATACTTCCCTAAAGCCGAAAAAAAAAATGGTTTGCCAAAAAAAAAATAGGGTCGATTTTACATTTGTTTATGTACCTATGGGTATGTAAAAACCATATTCTGCATAAAAACATAAACTTCAATGTCATAGTTTACTAGTGCTGTATCGAACCATAATTCCGATTCTGGTTCTAGTAAACCGGTTCTGATAGATTGCCACCATAATTATTTTTATTGTTATTACAACATTAAAAAAAATTTAATTTTGGTTGCCTAGGCTAGTTATAGGATATCTCAAATGTACTGAATTAGGCTACACTACGTTACAAAAAATTTATTAGTTCAGTTTAAGGGGAGTACCTACTCTAAATTCTAAATACTAAAAACACAAACTCCCACAAAAAAAAAAAAATTGAAACCAATTTTAAAAAAATTCAGAAAAAATTAAAAACAAAAAAGTTAATCCATAATATTTTATCAACTATCATGACGTGGTGTAGTTTTCTTCAAAACCTCATCATTATTTATTAAAATTCAAAAATGTAAGGCCACAAAGTTAATTGTTTGGTTTACAGGCGCGTGCGGGTGCCTTAAATTATCGCGGGTCAAAATTTTTGATTTCAATCTTGATCCACCCGCTAAAAATCATATTTGCGCCAAATTTTGTCCGTTTTTGATATTCCAGTATAACATTTCAATTGGCTCGAAACGAGCTTTTCAATGGTGCTAATTTTAAGCCTTTAGCTCAAACCACTAAGAAGTTATTTGACAAAAACCAAAATATTTTTAATATTAGATGACATAACATATTAGCACAAAGTATTTTTATTTTTTAGGCTGACTGCAAACTCTTTCAGTCTTGTCAAAGAAATGTGGTCAGCTAAATAAAATAAAAATGCCTGGTTGCCTGGTGCTTCAGTTTGCAACCTTGCCCGTAAACCAAACAATTTTTTTTTGCGTGGCCTAACATGGTATCAAACAGTTAGGAGATAGCTAGGAAGATACTCAGTGATTTCCTGAGAAAATTGTGCGAACCGCATATTTTAATCTTCGGAACGGTTTAAGAGTTATTGACTTTAAGCAAAAGTGGCCATCGTGTAAATTATTGTTGTGAAAAAACTGTTAGGCTTGAAAGGAAAAGTTAGGGTCGGTTGGGTTCCGCGAAGCATACAATTTTTTTTTTGTTAGGCCTAATGCTTTAATCTATCGAGTTGGCTTTTGAGCCAATGAAAATGTCTTTCGTCGAGATGATTCAAATGGTGGATCGAGTAATGAAACATTAGAATCCGTCAGAAATTAAGAAAATGGCAGAAATATGTGCAAAGTTTGTCAGACATTTTAAAACAATTACTGAAAAATGACACCATTTTGTGAAGAATTGTATCGTCTTTAAAAACAATTATTTGGATGTGTTGGTTTTGGGGTGAAGTGGTGGTGCCTGAAAAATATCTATACAACTTTGTTGGCCGTAACATTTCTGCATTTAAAGGTCTTTTTGTTTTGTAATGCATTCCTACTTTTGGCACAATTAAAATACACTGGTTTAATATGCAACTTCAGCCGTTATTGGAGAAAAACTTAGGCCTCTACATTATTTTTTTCAGGTTATCGATATGAATTGCATTGCATTTCTAAACTACTAAAGACAACTCATTGTGTCGTAAGTAAAAACTTACTACAGAAATTCTAGGTAGAATATTGGATATTTTTAATTAAAATTTTGTACAATTTACTTCTTGTAAATAGATTCATTGTGACATAAGTGCGCAAAAGGCATGGGAATGGAATGAAGCAAGGCCAGAAGCTGATAGATATACACAGACTGTGTAAGTGAGCAGGATTTTGCCTTGTTGCTGAGTTTGTGTTTACATAATAACGATAAATCTTGCTCGTGCTTGCAGGTTTGACGAACTTGTTCAGCGATTTGAACCTCCAGATTCGCAAAATCGCTGGGATTCGCCACTTTTTACTATTCAAGCTGAAGATGAATTTCCGTATAAAGCAATTTATGAAGCATTGTACATGAAGACGGCACTTAGGCCTAATAAATCGACACAGTCTGTAAGTGGAGTAAAATATTTCACTCCGAAGATGTTGAAAAGAAATTCTATACTATTTAAGTAATAATAAATATAATATATTTTAGAATCCCTCGAGCTCAACTAATTATTTGTACGACTTGGATCGGATAACGCAAGAAACAGTTTCCGTAAGTACTAAGTTCTTAGAAATAAGTCAGGAAAAGGTCACAAAAAATATTTCTCGAGTAGAGACTAATAACTAGGGATAAAGTTCTATTTTTTTAACATCGTGTATACTGAATTTCAGTAAATATTAAACCTATCGAGTTGGCCTTTAGGCTGTTGAAAATATCTCATTAAGACAATTAAAATGGTGTAATCAAACAGGAAGTGTCTTCATTATCTTCTGTGGAGCAGAGGAAATCTGTGATGTTTAAGGATTCAGGAGGTGATGTCGATGGCCGTGTAAGAACCTTTTCCAGATACTAGTAGAGATTGTTCGAGTTGTGGTTGTGGCTATCAGACAATTTCAGAAAAGATTGAAAATCTATGTATTTATGAATTGCTGATTGATTGTCGAATATGAAATGTTTATGCAATCACGTTCAGAAGCAGAACTTTCTGTGACACCAATGGTCAGAAAAAAAATTATCTCCAACTAATCAGCTGGACCGGATCGATTGCCGAAAATTGCGGTATTGGTATCGGCAAATTGCACAGAAATATCGATAACTCTGGAACCGTTGGAGATTATGACATGCGGTTCGTGGAGTTTTGCTCAGAAAACCACTAGCTATGCTTTAAGTGTGAGTTACCATTTAAATTTTTTTATTTTAGGCTGGGAAAAAAAATAAGTTTGGTTCTCGGGCATTTCGAAGGTCGAAAAAGGATCAGGCCACCCGGCTTTTTATTTTATTATTTATTTTCAAAATGCTATGAAAATGCTCAACATTTTTCTTTAATCATTTAAGCAGTATGAACGTATAAGTTATACATGCCCAAAAAAATCATCACAAGTTAAAAAGCAGAAAATTGGTCATTTTTGATCAGCGGTAGCGGTCGAATCATTTGACTGGGCGCTGCCATCTTGTATTACGTAATTGGAAAGCTGGAATTCCACTCAATCTAGGCCTGTCAACATATTTTCTCGATGGCCATTTGGCAGTGGTCAATCAAGCGAATTGTAGCAGGCCGTTTCTGGCCGTTTCGAGCTAACTTTCCAAAGCATTTGAAAATCGCGTAGTGTTATTGGCTGGTTGGCACCACGTGACCGATTTTGCATGCTCTCATTGGCTGATGCACGATATCAACATGGACGCCGCCGATCTCTTCGGATTTCACGTAAGCGCTTGACGAGCACTTGTGTTTTAGTTCGTCATTGCAAATCACAAGAAAGATAATGTTTTACAGCATTAGAAAATTAAATCAGCAGCCACGATGCAAAACTGAAATGGAAAAGGAGCCTATAAACCGATTTTCATTACCGCACGTAATTTTAAAAAAACAACGGTTCTCCGAAACTATTAAAGCCATTTGTCCGATTTTTTCTGTGCACTTTAATGAATATATGTTGCGTGCGTGTAATAAGTTTGAAATGACTGTGTCCAATAATTTTCGCAAGAATAAATATTTCGGTAGTGCCTTACTCCACGGGTAACGACGTAAGACGAATGAAATAAAAAGCGATTGACCCGTATGATTTTTGGGGACCCGCCTGCGCCCAAGAACCGAACAATTTTTTTTTCCTGGCGTTAGTAATCATTAAGACTTTTGCAGAAAACTACACCGTTTATGAAAAATTTGGGATACAATTTTGGATTCGGTACCGGTATTGGCAAAATTGTTAAAACCGGTTTGGTATCGGCATCGGATCGGTATAGTTGGTATCGGTGCAGCCTTAGTTTTTATCATGCATTATCCACATGTTTAATGGTTTTTATGGAATAACTTTTCAGTGCTTTATCCAATTGGTCTGGCTACTCCACCAATGGAAAGGTCCATCGAGACAATTAATAGGATGTATTGGAATGTCAACATCGGTCACAAATTAACAAAATGGCAGAAATTTGGCCAAAATTTGTCCATGGCGGCCTTCAACTGCTCGCGACGTATCGTCGCGCAGATTCTGCTACGGGGTAATCATCCAAACGTAAATAACCGCCAATAAGTAGCCTATATCAGTGAAAAATTATTATTTTAAAAAGAATCATTAGGCCACTAAAAGTTATGAAAGTGGTTCTCAGGAGTGCCCTCATGGTTATTTTCTTAACTCGTTTTACGTTTTTTTAAGCCTGGGTTTTTAATCAAACTCTTCCTGGCACCGCTGACCATGCCAGCTTGAGCTCCATTCACGCAATCGTTGTTTGCATCGATGCTCCAGGTATGCTTTTAATTTTCTCGGTACGCGAATTGTGACAAAGTTTGCTTTATATCAAGTAAACAAATCCACTATGTTGCTGGAAAGTTTTCAGGGTATCATTAATGGACCTAACTATTGTGGCGATAGGTTTCGTATGCTACACGATATGCTAGTGTCACCATCACTAAGTTGCAAAGACTGATAATCGCAATGCCTGTCATTGCCCTTAAAGTTAAACATGGCAGTTTTGGCTGTTGCAGAACTGGGAATTAATACTGGCGGTAGCCAGTGTTAGTAAGGGTCGACCTAGGATCTCTGTGTTAAACTTTCAACTTTGAGAGCTTATAACTCCGTCAAAAGTAAACATCTTTAAACCAAATTTGGAATCTAGCCTTGACTAGTCAAGGCCTGTCTGCAGTCCAAAAATTGTGAAATTCGGTCGAGCCAAACCCGAGATACAGAGAGGGGCCAAATAGACAACTTCTTGTTCTTGTGTCTTGGTCTTGTTTTGGTCTTGGTCTTGTTCTGGGGATGCACCTTTCGTCTGTCCTCTCTACAGGTCAAACCATTTGTCCTTTAAAGCTCGTTCTGAGCTCATTTTACAGGTATTGCTCTGTAGATGTGCCCTTTTCATAAGGTCTTTTCTAATTGGTCAAGTGGTTCAAGGGTTATGGAGCTCTAAACGACCAGATTGATTGTTTTACATTGTTTTAAACATTGTTATTATGCAACAATGCCAATTAGCAAATGCCGGCTGCAAGACTGAAGATTAAAGGATTTGTTTCTATTATTAACACTGGCGATAGTGTTAGTAAGAGGCAGCCTAGGGTTCTGTGTTAAAAGCTCAATTTTCACCGTCAACTGCACTGTTTTACAGTTTAGCTGCAATTCTAAAAGTAACACGAATTAATAAACAAAAACGGAACGTTAAATGTTTAGAGTAAGGGTCTAAAAGTCAAAACCTAGAAGGAACACGGACAAGCTTTGA
>JAHWFP010040589.1:11733-42587 GCA_023313725.1 Lithobius niger
TCATGCAAACGGGAAATCACAGTATTTCATGCAAACGGGAAATCACAACAATACTCTGTAAAACCGGCCGTATGGGGGGGGGGGGAGAGCCACCCTAGTAGCTGCAACGATATTTTTTAATGTAGCCGCATAACTACGTAGTTATTGGTCCGTAGTTTGCAAAATAGCAAATTTAAGTTCATTGTTTCTTCCGAGGGGTATTCAAAAAATTTTAGTATGTACTCACAAATGTAAATTTAGCAAACAAAAAACAACATGAAAACAGAGGGATAATTGTGTGTTATAACATCTAGAAGAGTGTCAACATACTATTTTCGTTGACCCTACCACATGGGGAAAAGCAATCGTGGTATAACACTAGCACATGGGGAAAAGCAATCCTAATATAAACCCTTGTCCCCTATCCAACTCTTTGATATAATATAGTTTAAATCGTATTAGTAACTGTGAATGTATTCATGACTGTGTATTTCCTTTCCAGTTGATGCCTATTGTTCAAAAGTTTCTTGGCGGATCGTTCAGCAGTGATCGGCTAGATCTCGGAGGGGAGTCTGGGGAAGATGGAGTTTTTGAAGAACTCTACAAACATAAGCAAAGGTAGCTAAAATGTTTAGATTAAATAAAGTTAGTATCGACAAATGACTGCTCTACTTAAAAGATTCAAAAGTTCCATTAGAATTAGAAAGTTCTATTGGCGGGCTCAGAAATGTGTTAACTTCACATTTGTCATCATACCGTCCCGTTAATCACGTTGTGTAAACCCACTTGATGCAGCAACCATGGTTAAGTGAGTGACGTTTCAGGACGTTGCACTGTATTTTACAAAGAAAGGGCGCTTCCGTTAACACAAAGTGGAAGCGAAACTAGTGTTGCAAAAGCGACAGGAAATTAAATAAAACACCATCAGTGAAATTACACAAATAAGTTTAAAAGGTTTTACATTGTTGAATTTATCGTTCAACCACTGGCAGTTGAGCTAAAATACATGCAGGTAGAAAGCAGTGAACTGTGGGTGCGTTTCCATGATAAATTTCTTGTATATATGTTTGTAGAAATTCTACCCTGAAACCCTTGCGCAAATGCTGGTTGTGCCCTCCTCAGTGTGAGTGCTTCTGTTTGCTTTACCCAACCTTAAGCTTAGTAGGTTAAGCTGGGTACTACGTCCATTCTCTCCAGTTTATCTGTAACCATCCTGATTATGTAGCAGTGCACCATGCTGTTAGGCAAAGGAGGCACGCTGTGTACCTTGCCATTATCAAGCACCAATTATGGAGCCACGCGGCTTGCAATTGGAGTCCATTTTCTCCAACCTGGATATGCACGTAAAAAAGTGGAGGATGGAAAGAATCAGTCTTGTACTGATTTCACACTGCTAAATTCGTCTCGCACCGGACACGCGCTGATCAAGGTTGACAAAGGGCCAGCTCGTCCCAGCTCATTTTCGATATCAGATTTGAAAATTCTTAGCAGCCGTGTTGACTGCATCTAGTGAGATGTGTGAGTGGAGCAGTCCTTATCCCACAACAAAAGGATTGCATAGAAGAACAGTTGAGGAAAAAAGGGTCTTTGTGCTGGGAGAAGGATAATACGTGAAGATTACCCGCTGGCCGGCTTCGGGCGGTAGAAGACATTGGGGCTGGGCTGGACTGTAAACAAGCGACTGGCATGCACTGGCTCGGGATGAATTTAGCAGTGTGAAATGGTGAGTGCATGCCCTGCGCGAGGCAAATTTAGCACTGTGAAATCAGTTTTAAACAACAGCAGGACGTGTTCACGTAGCTATGTGTTGCATGGAACAAACCCCGAGGCACTGTCCATGGATTCTGGGCATAACTGGCTTAACACTGACCACCTTTACCTCCTCAAGGCCATGAGGATTACATGGACGTTATGGTAAGACAAATTCCATTGCGAACTCTTCTTAAGTGTCTTACGCATCTTCAGAAGCAGTATGAACAATGTGGGCAAGAGATTCGACATTATTCAGTGTGCCTGTATGGTTTTGCACCCCCCACCCCAAATTCTTTTATAACTTTCATTCCTCTGACATCCTATATCTTCATATTTTCTTTAGGTTAAAAGACATCACCAGTACCATGGACCAGATGCACATTCTCGTTCGGCTCATCGTGCGTAAGATGGAAATTCGCACTGAAGCCGACGATTGCGATGAAAATGTTTCCAAAGCAGCAATTGTTGGACGCACGAATCGATGGACCTCTCCTGCACTCAAGACTAAGCTTCGAACTATTAGTGCACTTATGCCAAAAAAGTAAAGAGGGCAAAATAGATTTTAGACAAGACACACCAAAAATTATTAGCAATCTCTACTTTACATATCAGCGACTAGATTGTGAACGAGTTTACAGTCAGTTAATTTACGAGAAACAATGTGTTTCGAAAGCATGAATGGTTCCTAATAATAATAATAATAATATAATAATAATCTTTATTATAATTACAATATGATACATATCGTAACCCTTGAAACTATCGTAGAGAGTTTGTGTGAGTTCAACTAAATCGTCATTTTCACAATTGCATATCGTCGCTATATTGCAACTTACTGCCTATTAAACAACATAGTAATAATAATGATATTAATATTAAAAATAATAATTTTATTATTTCAAAACAATACATATACTATAATATACAATATACACTGTAATGCTCGAAGTTATTAATTAAAATAGCTTGTGTGAGGACAAATATACACAAAAGTGAAAGTGAAATTTATCATAGTTATCAAAAGGTTTGAATTTTAAGAATTTTTTAATTTATTAATAATAATAATAATAATAATAATAATAATAATAATAATAATAATACTCAGAAACACAATGCATTAAGCACAAACGAAACTTCCTTAATAAAATATAAACTAACCAGACGTAGAGTTCACACGCACAAACTTTTCAACGTTCACTGTGAAAAAAGTACTGTAAACAATGAATTTGTTTATAATTATAGATTTAAAATCAAAGTATATTACTACAATTATTTGCAAGGGTCCTGATTCATCAGGGAAGTCATTAAAAATAATGCGGGACTTGCTTACATCCGTTTGCTGTAAGCATTGTTCCAGTCGGGCATTTTTATCACAAGCAGTTTTCCTAACATATGTTCCTTTCTGTCGGTATTTTATAATCGTTCGTAAAATTATAGTTGGTTATGATGAGTTAAAAAATCTATAAAATTTAAAGCAGGTTAATGTAAGGGTTTAGTTCGTTCTAGAACTTCTTGGTTTATTTTCCTTTAAAAAGAGAACCTGAACGATTTTATTTCTATTTCGTTTTGTACCCTTGATATTGGGGTGTTAGGGCGCGTTTACGCAACCACTCGCTTTTGCATTCTCGCAGCTAGAAGCTAGAAATCACCTCAAATTCCAACACGGCGACGGATTTATGTCTACCACCTCGCAACGAAAACAGCAAATAACGTCAGTTCGGAAGCGTTTGGGAAAATTGTTTCGTCATGAGGAATTCTTTATATTATTGGCAGGGATTATAAGACTGCAAGTATTTACTCAAACGATGTCGGATTTAGCTAACCCATTTAGCGTTGTTACCATGGCAATGTCACCTTTGCCATCGCGATTGAGTTCTAGCTGCGAGAATGCAATGGCGAGTCGCTGCATAAACGCGCCCTTATATTATTGTTATAATTATATAACTCTATTGCTTCAGAAGGCTGGCAATTTGTGAACTTGCACGAGCTGTGTATGTTGTAAGAATTTACATTTCATACATTATTAATATTTTTGCCCTGACTAAAAACACATATAATCGCAACAGTAAATTATTTAGCTCACAGGTTGGGTGTCAAAACAGCCTAAACCAATGCTGCATACAGGTGATTTTCAAACTACTAAAAAATAGGCCTATAAAATGGAGGCCTAGACAAATTTGTAGGCCAATAAAAGACCTAACAAAGTGATGACGATCACATGATAACCCGAAGTTATGTACTTTAGTTTAGTATACCAGTGGAAAGCCCATCTTAAGTATAGGCTTCACATCACAAAATATCAGATCGGAATCAAAATACCATTAATCCTCTATTTGTGGCCGGGTCCTCAATTGTAGCCGGGTCTCTAATTGTAGCCGGGTGTTAGCCCAATCATGGATCAGTAGTAGCCGGTCTCTAATTGTAGCCGGGTGTTTTCCCATACTTGAATTAGTAGTAGCCAGTCTCTGTTTGTATAGCCAGGTGTTTTACCATTCTTGAATTAGTAGTAGCCGGTCTCTGATTCTAGCCGGGTGTTTTCCCAATCTTGAATTAGTAATAGCCGGTCTCTGATTGCAGCCGGGTGGTAGCCGGTTCTCTAGTTGTAGCCGGGTCAAAGTGACTTGATTTTGAAAAAATTCTGTGAAAGAACACGTCCGCCGCATAAACGGACCGTATCCAAATTAAAGAGTAATGGTAAAAGCGTTCATGTGACATTATATACCGTCTTTAATGTCAGCCACATGTTCTACATGTATTGATACTGTAAATTTCATTTCTCAATTTTATATTAGCCGGTCTCTAGTAGAAAATGGGTCTCTAATTGCAGCCGGGTCAAAATGGCTTGATTTTTAACCCGTTTCCCAGGCCACAATACAGGATTTACGGTAACCATTAAAGGACATGAAACATGTTATCTTGAATTAAGTTTTGTCTTTATTAATGACTGTCTCTTCGTTTAGCCCTTTACCATGCGTGTTTGCTATTTGGTAATTATTTGGAAACATTCCTTTTCACGATATTGACTTAATTCGCCAACCTGTCGAATCCTTTCGCCATTACGGTTCAGGTAATCATAACGAAAGCCTGCACAAACGCTCATTTATTTTAAAAAAAAACTTATTAGTACATGTTAAAACGCTTCTCACAGCCACAGTGGGGCCGATGCCATACTGCGAAATGAGCGCGCAACAAGAAAACCTGATTTCGACCAGCACGTTAGTAAACGGAAATTATCTCTGGCCGGACACGTTTTTGGTTGTGGTTTCTGATGTTACATGTTTATTCACAGCGAGTGCGGCAGTGTGAACGAGGCACGTAATATGGGAAAACCATTATTTTCGTGAACAGCGACCTTAATTTACCCTAATTTGCAAATTTTACGGAAAACTCGAAAGCAAATATTTTTTTGACAGTCATGGTCATTTTTTCCCCACATTATAAGCTTCGATCACGCTTCCTCACTCGCTGTGACTAAACATATAACATCAGAAACCCCAACCAAAGACTCGTCCGACGAGAGATAATTTCCGTTTACTAATGTTCTGGTTGAAATCAGGTTTTCTTATTGTGCTCTCATCTCGCAATATGGCGTCGGCTCACTATGGCTGTGAATAACGTTTTAACATGTTTTAATCATTTTTTTTTTTTAGTAAATAAACGCTTGCACAGGTTTTCGCTTGGATTTTCTGAACCAAAGCATTCGACAGGTAAGTGAATTAAGTCGATATCATGAAAAGTAAGGCTTCCAAATAATTACCTATTGTGTTATATTGTATTATGTTACCACTGAATTCCTGTTTTTTGAAACAATTTTGTAATGGAACCTAGTAATAGGATAGTTTGGGGCTACAGAACCATTGCATTTTCGAGAGAGAATCTCCCTAACATAGGATGAGAATCATCCTAGGGAGGATTTCATCTCCATGTTAGGGAGAGGATTACTAGTTCATCAGTTTGCCCCTGGACGGTGCCAGATTTTTTACGTGTGATATTCTGGTTATTCTGTGCCTCAGGGAAAAACTACTTAACATTTTGATCTATACTTATCATTTGAACTACTTATCATTTTGAGCTTAAGCACATTTGCTTAATGAATTCTCGCTAGAACACATTAACTGGGTGTCTACTAAGCATATTTTCCTGATATTCCTAGAAAAGACATGATTTTTTTAGTCATGATATAAATCATGATTTTTCAAATGAGCCATGATTTTTTTTCAAATAAGTCATGCATTTTTTTTAACAACGACTTCGTGAAGAACAACTGAAGCATTTCTGCTAAGAATATTTTCCTGTTATTCTAGAAAAGTAATGATTTATCCAAACGAACCATGATTTTTTTCAAATAAGTCGTGCATTTTTTAACAACGACTGCATTAAGAACAACGGAAGCATTTCTGCTAAGCATATTTTCCACATATCCCTGAAAAAGACATGATTTTTTAGTCTAGTGAGAAAGTCATGATTTTTTTTAACGAGCCACGATGTTTTTTTTTCCAAATAAGTCACGCATTTGTTTTAACAACTGCGTGAAGAACAACTGAAGTATATGTAGTAAGAATATTTTTTTAAATCCTAATAATCCTGTTCTGCAGCACTTCATAATGTCATGACTTTGGTTTTCAACCCAGTAACTCGTTTATAAAAGATCATGATTTCTTACGTATTCCTGTCATGATAATGTTGAAAAATTCATGATCCGTTATAATTTCAGTTTGATGAGACACCATGATTGAACAAAGATAGGCCTAATCACGTGCGAGTACAGGCCTTATAAAACTTGGTGCCATCCAATATAAAACCAACATGCGCTGTACTGATACATATGGAAAAACCAATACTGAACCAACACATGGAAAAATAATCCAGAGACTCAATAGGTCCTCTGCTCGACCCCAACATAACGTATATTTGGTGAAATAATTATTTAAAAAATCCATAGGCGAAAAATAGTACACAAATTCTTGATATTGTTCATAGGATTGTGCTCAAATTTGAACTCATTACAAATCCACGTTTTGTCTTAGTTTGTTCTTTGTTTGCCTTTGAAACAGTTTGTCGACAAGTTATAGGTGTAAGGTAATTTTAAAATGCCAACTTTTGTCTGCTTCTTGTAATGTTTTTGTTGGCTGCTATGAAGTATTAATACGTGTGACGCTTGGCAACGTGCTTTGGGTGTCATTATTCCGATGTTGTTGCATAATATCAGAGATTGCAAACAATCGGGCAGTATTGTTTGATTCAGAGCTTTTCTATAGAGCAGTGACACGACGTAGTATTATTGTATATAACTCTATGCTGGAGCTAATGGGTTAGCTGCAAGGGGCACTGCAGAGAGAAACAGAAGGGCGTCATACTGAAGCTGATGCTGTGAAGATTGATTTCTTAGACCTAAACCGTGCGATTTTTGTTGTTGGAGAAAGCAACGTTATTTTAACCCTCAGAAATCCGCTCTTTCGTTGTTTTTCCCTCCATTTTTATGTAGTGCACCTTGTAGTTATGCCCTCCAAAACCCATACTGGAGCCAATATGGCGGCAAATGTCACCGCTCTATTCTTGTGTTAGGGCAGGACAAGACAAATAATAATCTTAATTATATTTTATATTGCCAATAAGCAAACCAAAAGAAAAAGAATTTTGATTCATGTCGTAACAGGGATCAGTTTTAAATCGGCGCAACACTAAGAATGTTTGACAAAACTGAAAACAATATTAAAGCTTATAGGACTGAAGAATGTATATATGCATACGTTATATAATTGATTGAGCGAGCAAGGTTTTGGCATATACCCTCTTATAATTGCTGCCTGTCAGTTTTATTAGTTTATGCAACGGTTATAAAACAATAACATTACCACAACTTTAAAAATTGCAGATTGTACAAAATACAAATTTTACTATGTAAGAGGATTAAAAAACTTAATTTGTTTAAATTAAAGTCACGGAATAATTTCGTAGTATAAGAATGGCGAAATTAATGAAAATAATAATTAATATTAGCCGAGCAAACGAAGCAAACAAGACCTAATACTCGACTGCTTATGGATTAATACAGCCTGTGTTTGTTTGTTTAAACTCGTGACAGCCGTAATTTTGTTCTGATTTGGCTAAAATTTCATGAGAAGGGAGCTTTAGAGCATAAAATTCAGAAGTTCAAAGTTCGAGTTCGAAATTCTCGGTAGAGCACTGGGCAGAAATCAGCAGCTTAGAATTACCCTATGGAGCACTGGGCAGAAATCATACGGGTTTTCCGCCTTACGACAGTAAAAAAATTAATTATGTAATACAGGATCTCTCGCTCGGCCGATTAGTTGTGCTATTTAAACTCAAACACAGGCCTAGTCATTATAATAGGCCTTAATAATACTCTCCTAAGGAGTCCTAGGCCAAAGCATACCTTGGCATGGAGGCACAGAGTTACTTAAGTTTGAAATTAAAATATTCCTCTTCAAGGACGCAGACAATATGATTTCAGAGTTTGTGAACATTCTTAGTGTCTTTTGAAGCACCCTGGTTACAGACAGATTCTAGAATTTTAAGTTTTCCACGTGGTCCTATACCAACAACAACGAGAATAAGCAACTTTTTTTTAAAAAAACCGATTTTACATTATCAAAAAAAAAAGTCTAAAATGCAGCTGGGTGCAATTTCAAGAAACAGCCAGGCAACGTACCTTACATAAAAATACTAAAAAAAAATTGCGACAAGGGGACAATGTGGGAGGGGAAGTGTTGGAAGACTTTCTGTGATACGTCACGTTGTATACACACGTGACGAATGAATGGAAGGCAATTTCATCATAAAATTCCATTCGTAGCTGACATCGTGGTTGTATTGTTAAATAAATGATGTGCACCGCGGTAGTCCTGTTATTTGTGTTATTTGAGGCTGGTGGTCTGTTTTGCTTGTGCGACGCACTGGCGATATTTTTTTTTTTATCGAATTTGCGCTTGCTTATTCAAAACTTTTAGAATGCCTCAGAAGAGAGTTAGGTACGAAAAAGAAAGTTAAACTTTTAGGATTTTGATCCTTTTTAACACATCTTCAGTAAATATACAGACTTTCTAAATTACACGAATTCGTAATTACGTAAATGCGCATAAGGGTTCTCTCCAAGTTTTTGCTGTTTGTGAAATGCCACCTTCATACTTCAGTGTAATCCTTCAAACGTAAATATTGTGCTTAAACAGTTAAACAGTTATCACGTTTGTCGTTTAAACTGGATATACTGTATAGAGCAGTGACACGACGTAGTATTATTCTATGTAACTCTATGCTGGAGCCTTAATGGGCTAGCTTCAAGGGGCACTGCAGAGAGAAACAGAAGGGCGTCATTCTGAAGCCGATGCTGTGAAGAGTGATTTCTTAGACCTAAAACGCGCGATTTTTGTTGTTGGACAAAACAACGTTATTTTAAGGCTAAGAAATCCGCTCTTCCGTTGTTTTTCCCTCCATTTTTATGCAGTGCACCTTGTAGTTATGCCCTCCAAAACCCATACTGGTGCCAATATGGCGGCAAATGTCACCGCTCTATTGGACGGTACATCATTACTTGACACCGCCCTGACGTTATGGTTTCAATGGCGAAAACTTGGCGGGGATCCTTACGAAATTTAGGACTGTCGAATTTAGCCTTATAAAATCCAGAAAAAAAATTATTGTCTGTGGTAAATAATAAAAGGATGACATTAATGCAAATGAGTTAGTGTTGGCAACGTTTACCCGCCCAGTTCGAAGTAGTTGGCAAGTGAACAGCATTAAGACTAAAACTGCAACAAAATCTACTACAAATCGAACGCCATGCAATTTAAACAAAAGCGTTGATAATAAAAACAATTAAGCCCTTGCATTCTATAGTTGTAAGGGCTTAGCTGTTTTCATTGCACATGCTTTCGTTTGAATTGCATCTGGCGTATAGATTGTAGCAGGTTGTAATTGTAGTTTTAGTTTAAGTCTGTTCACTTGAAAACGCATTCAAAATCGGAGGCAAAAAGCCGCCAAATTTCCGTAAACGATCGGCCTTTGAAGGTAGTGATATCATTCAACCAAGATAAGGCCGCCAAGGTTAATCCTATTAGCCAAGTTAATCGCACAGAATAAAACTTTTGACGTTAATGAAAACTCGAAGATTGATACCGTGAGTAGCAATGTTCTAGTTTTCATTTAACTTTCGAACTATTTGTCGGTGCGATTAACTTGGATAATAGGATTGATTGATCTTAGCGGCCTTTCTTTGGTTGAATGATATCACTACCTTCAAAGGCCGATCCTTTTTGAAAACTTCGCGGCTTTTTATACCCGTTTCGTTTTGGATGGATTTATCCTTCTCTAAAATGAAATGAAATATGGCTGAATATTTTTTATATTTCCAAGGTTAATTTACATAGTTTCGAGAAGTGAAAATACGAATCCGTATAGGCCTACTATATACGTAAAATTGAGGGTATTTTAGTTTGTTATTAAAAATTTATTTATTTTGACGTATAGCTGTACTAATGTTTGTGTTTGTTCGATTCAATTTGCATTTTTTAGGTTGTTAAAATATATTTAAGTTCACGTAGCTATATGGATCTTTTTTAAATATGTTGTTAAAATGTATTTAAGTTAACGTGTATTAATGGTTGTATTTTTTTAATTCAATGTCTTTTTTTTCAAGTTGTAGGAAAAAATAAGCCGTATTTAAAACAGATGATATTCTAACTAAGGCAGTTTATTTCCATGAGTAATTGTATAATTGTATTACAACTAATTCATTGTATTTCCGAGGTTAATTTACTTAGTCCGAGAGTGTGTAGTGAAAATACACATCCATGTACGAATTAAAAGTATGGGTATTTTAGTTTTGTTATTAAAATTTATTCTATTTGTCGTAACTGTATATGAATGTTTGTTTCTTCGATTCAATTTGTATTTTTTAGGTTGTTAAAATGTATTTAAGTTCACGTAGCTGTATGGATGCTTTAAATATGTTGTTAAAATGTCGTGTATTAATGTTTGTATTTCTTTCATTCAATGTCTGGTGTTATTTTTTCAAGTTGTAGAAAAAAATAAGCCGTATTTAAAATAAACAATATGCTAACTAAGGCTGTCTGTTTCCATGAGTGATTACATAATTGTATTTACATAGTTGTATTTGCAACTAATGCAGTTTATTTCCGAGGTTAATTAAGTTCTAGAAATTTGTTTATAGTGTTAAGTGAAAATACACATCCATGTACTACGTAAAAGTATGGGTATTTTAGTTCGTTGTTAAAATGTATTTAATTTGATGTTGCTGTGTGATTGTTTGTTACTTTGATTCAATGTGTATTTTTAGTTTGTTGTTAAAATGTGTTTGAGTTTACGTATAGCTGTATTGATGTTATACTAAGGAAAATTGGAAATTAAGCCAACAGCGAAAATCATACACAAGAAATAACGCAGTTCAGTAAGCCACCTTTATGCACTTACGTTTCGTCGGAGTGGCATGACCCGGATTCGAACCAGCTACCCAGTTCGCCCCCAGATCACTTGCATAGCGCCTTAGTCGCTATGGTCACATCCTCAACTGGCAAAACGTAAGTGCATAAAAGTGGCTTACTGAACTGCGTTATTTCTTGTGTATGATTTTCGCTGTTGGCTTAATTTCCAATTTTCCTTAGTGTTATTTCCAGCGATTTATGTCTATTTATTGATGTTATTCCACGTGTATTTTTTCCATGTTAAATAAAAAAAAATAAGCTGTATGTAAAATAAACAATTTTGTGACTAATACCGCTTATCTATTATTGGTTTGTTTAATTATTACCCTGTTCGATTTAGCAATTAACGTTCTTAGTTGTTTTGTTAATTTTTAATGGTATTAATGTTGCTACGAAATCGAAGCATCTGCTGGCCCTCTAACTTTTTTGTAGGCCTTACTTAATTATCAGAATTTTGGTTTTAGTGTATCGTTTATTTTGATTAACAAATGGAGAATTGTAGCCATCTTGGTTACATGAATGTATAGTGCAGTTTCAACGAAATATGAAAACTTAATTTAATTAAATATGAAAGTTTAATTTAAGACTGAAGAGACACGTGATATATGGAACCAGCGCAATATGAGAGATGAAATCTCGTTAAGCCTAATTTAAGCGTAAGGTGACATAAGCTACGACGTATGGGAACAACTAAATATAAAGAATGAAAGTTCATAAAGCTTGATTTTTTTAACCTGGGGTGATGTATGACGCCCAAGTAACATTTGATGATGGGCCCAACATTGGCCAACCATTGATTACGTTGGCGACACGTTGGCAATGGTTTTACCATGTTGGCCCAGTGTTGGCACAATGTTGGTGCGCCTGCATCCTCGGGGCAGTCAATACGGCTCACTATAGCGCCTATCAATGAGTGCCAACGAATTTATTTTACTACTTCACCGACATATTGGAACCCTTCATTTTTTTCAAAAGACATTTTTGTTGATTGAACAATGGTGCCCAACGTTGGTATGATGGAGTCGTGCCAATGCTTTGACATCGTTGGCCCAGCGTTGGCTAAGTAACATCAGCAGGGTTGGGTTACAAACACCGCCCCAACGTTGAGCCTATACACATTGGCCAACGAGACAAAATAAGGTTGGGCCAACCGTTGGGTGCAAACGATGGCCCCACAATTAACTATGTTTGGCCAATTGTTGGCCAACAAAACAAAGCCTAAGCCTAATTTAAGCGTGATGTGACATAAGCTACGACTTACGGGAACAGCGAAATATGAGGAATGAAAGTTCATTAAGCTTAATTTTTTAACCCGAGGTGATGTATGATGTATGGGGACACCGACCTATGAGGAATGAAAGTTCATTAAACCTAATTTAAGCTTGAAGTGTCATACTACTAATGAAGAGTGTTGAAATGCAAAATGGTGAACAAGATGGAGCCAAGATGGTGGGCGAGTCAGCCATTTTATTCTTTTTTTGGGGGGGAGGCGGGTTTACCATAGAAAAACGTAAATAGAAATCAGATACCAAATATGTGCTATGTCGTAGACTACAACTTACTGGTGTATTGTACGTTTTTTTTCCCTATCCATGAGTTCGTTTTATGTTATAAATGCTTTCTTATTGTGTCGTATTTGTTCAATCTTCCGTGACATGAATAAATTGAATCATTCCTATTTTGTAATAGGCAATACAACAAATTATTGAAATTGTGCTTAAAATACGTAATAATTTATACTCACTGTATTTGTAATAATACACAATAATAATAATAATAAAAAATAAATGTGGACCATCGCTGGACTTTTACCTTAGTTCAAATGTTTAAATAAAGCACGCAAGAGCACAACACATAAAAAAACAATGCTTGGTTCAATGCTATACACAGTCATGACACCAATTTTCAAAGGTTAAAAAAAGAGAAAAAAAAAGACGAGATCAAGTCAGCAAAAAAAAAATATTAAAAAAAAACAGGCGCACCCCACCGTCCCCCCCCCCCCCCCGTGTGCACAAGTATGAATTTGAGTATAGTCTTACTGTCTTGCGAAGTATACGATGAGAATTTCTTGTTCTGTCTTTTTTTGCTTTTAAAAGAACCAAACAAAAAAAAGAAAAAAACGGCAAAGACAGAAGTTATTTAAAGTTTTATTACGACAGTTTACAGTTTAGGTGAAATTCGTCTCTCATCTTAATGTAGACATAGAATAAAATACTGACATGCTCCATTACTGATCCAGTGAAGCTGTGAAATTTTACAGGATCACCCCCTTTTTTTTTTATTTCGAACACACGTGTAGCATGATTGATTGCGTTTGAATTATTGTGACATTTTCACTTAAATCACAGCCTGTAGCAATCAAATCAGTCCAGCAGCCGACTGGATTGATAACCCCCCCACCCCCCCTTACTTTCTAAGGGATTATTTGCGTTCGCAGTATGCATAATCAATTCCAAAAAACGGCATAATTTATACGCTTTTTCTTTGTGCGTTACTTCAAAAACAGGTCTGACGCTTCTGGTTTTCTTATTTTCATTTTTTTTTTTTAAATAGCTATCATATTTGCCAGGTTTCGAAAAGCGTGCCTGTATGATGCAAAACTCAGTTCGTTCTTGCCTTGGATTTCCCTCGCTGCACGCGATTCGCTATCTCCCGAGAAATCCTTGTCTGCTTACGAGGTTATTTATTAACCTCGGAACCAGACTACTTTGTTAAGTGACAGAACCAATCTTGTGGCTTCGTACAAAAGGGTTGGCGCTAGTTAGCTCTACTCAAAACCTGAAACCATTGCAACAATCCAAGCCACATGCAGACAACAACCAAAGGTCAGAGACGGAATGGGTCATGTTCCTGGTGAGCCATGGCCCAGTGACCGACTGAATTTCCACGACCCATGACCCCAACTACAGGGCGCCCAATCCTCCTGTATTCCTATTTTTTATAGGATTCCTATAATAGAGTTCCCACCAAAATAGTGAAATCATAGTTTCCCTTATCTTTCCAGGTTTTCCAGAGTAAGGGCGCGTTTACGCAAGGACAATTTTCTCGCTCACTAGTTTTTACTCGATCAATACTAAATCTGGTGGATGCTTCTCGCCTTTACCGGAGTATGCGGCTTTCGAGTTGAGTAACCATGGCAACGACGCAGACGCAAATCTTCTCCTCGTGCCTCGTGACACGGCGTACGATGCTTGCAACATTTGAGCGTCGATTTATGACAACAAGTAAACAATTTTTATTGCAGTAAAAGACGACGGAATGTTTTTTGTATGCCGGCATTCGATGGTTTATCTTCGATTCGATAGCCACGAAATGGACGCCATGTTGGATTTTGAATTCTCGCTGCGAGAAGCTATTTATTCTACCGACGTTTGATCATTGCTAGAAGCTGTACTTTGAGGGAGAATAGCAAATTTCGGAAATAGCGTGAAATGACAACAATCTTGTAGCAATGTTTAAAATTACTGTAGCTCTTTGTTCTTTATCCGTGTTGTTATTTATAATACATACAATTTGTTATCTATTACCGCATTCATTTAGTAGCAACGGAAAACTAATCCTAAATAAATAACGGTTGACTAGCAAATAGTTTTCGGCAAGCGAGAAGGCCTTTTTGCGTAAACGCGCCCTAACTGAGGTCAAATTCCAGGCTATTTACCGTAATTTTAGGAAAGAAATTTTTGTCCCATTTTTAAAGTTGTACTTATAGGACTGACAAAGAGCAGCCCAATTTTAATGAAATGTCAGGGTTAAATACAACAGTGTAAAGACATTTTATTTTATCACAATGTCTAAGCATAATGTGTTTAACGCACTTCTGCCTACACCTATAAAGGTTTTTCCCTGAGTTTTCCAGGTTTTTTTGAAAAATCGGAGAATTCCCTGAGTTTTCCTGAGTTTCAAACGTGGTTTAAATTCCCTGAGTTTTCCAAGTTCTCCAGGTTGGCCGGAACCCTCTATAAAGTTCCTATAAATCGTGAAATGCTCCTATATTTCCTATATTTTTCTGTTCCGAACTCAAGTATTGCCTTGTTTGTGGCTTGTTACCTTGCCACACTAATTATTTAGATCCAAAATAAAAACATCTATTTTCCCTACTGTGGCACTGCAGAATGGTATGAAAACGAAATGTGACTTAGTCACTCGAACGGCCAGACACGGCCAATAAAGCATGTACCGACAGTGTTATGCACTCAAAAATTATTTTTACCTTCTTATTGTATTGTAGGACAAGTAAAAATATTGTTATCCTATGACACAATAGGGCAGTGACACGACGTAGTATTATTATATATAACTCTATGCTGGAGCCTTAATGGGTTAGCTGCAAGGGGCACTTCAGAGAGAAACAAAAGGGCGTCATACTGAAGCCGATGCTGTGAAGAGTGATTTCTTAGACCTAAAACGCGCGATTTTTGTTGTTGGAGAAAACAACGTTCTGTTAAGCCTAAGAAATCCGCTCTTCCGTTGTTTTTGCCTCCATTTTTATGTAGTGTACCTTGTAGTTATGCCCTCCAAAACCCATACTAGTGCCAATATGGCGGCAAATGTCACTACTCTATAGGGCAGTGACATGACGTAGTATTATTGTATATAACTCTATGGTAGAGCCAGTAACTGGGTTAGCTGCAAGGAGCACTGGAGGGTAAAATGAAGATCGTCTTATTGAAGCCAATGCTATTAGACTGGATTTCTTAAGTCTATAACGCGCGATTTTTGTTGTTGGAGAAAACAACGTTATTTTAAGCCTATAAGAAATCCGCTCTTAAAGCACTGTCTTGACTAGAAGTGCCGTTTTTGCCTTACATTTTAATCTAGCGCACCTTGTAGCTATTACCTCCAAATGGTATCTCGTAACCAAAATGACGTCACTTGACGCTGCTCTTTAGGGCACACTCCCACTGCATCCAGGCTAATAAGTCCAATAAACCTCCTGTAAATTTTTGTTTGATTTTTTTATAACGATCCTGTTTTTTAACAAAAAAATTCTCCATATTTCCTATTTTTTTATCCATTGAATTTGGCTGGGAGCTCTGCAATTATTCAGACTGACCTCCTGATCCAGGCTGAGTGACCCGGACTAAAGCACTGCTTCATTTAGCGTGACACCAATTTCTAAGCCATTCATTAATCTTAACATTTTTTAATGCAAAATAGCGTGCCCATGACCCGTCATCTAGACACACGCTAGTGTGGCGCCGCCAAGTAACAGTAGATCATCCCATTGTAGACATCCGATTGTTAAAAATTGATTGTTAATGATAAAAAGGCGGCTCACTAGCAGACATGTGTCTGTTAACTGTAAACAATTGAAAGCATATTTTGGCATGTTCAGGATAAATCCCAATGCGACAGAAATGTTTCAAATTGTGGAAAATGTAAAGGGAAGGGTTAGAGACTAAGAAAAACTAAAATTTAAAGGATGAGTGTCCACCAATCATAGAGAAAAAGATGCGTCAATAACGTTGTTTTTATGTTACTGTCTAGACTAGCTAATAAGATTTTTCCCATGTTAAATCCCATAGAGGTTTTGCTCATGGCTAGCGCAAAATAGAGAAGGCCTACGTACCTGAACTTTTGCACACGGATGCATGGTGATCTGAGGAAGGTCCTTTTGTTGGTTTGGGGGTTGTAGGGGTCAAGACAAATACGTGGGAGGGTTTTGAAATTCGCCTACGGCGAATTAAAATTTCGTTTTTTTTCCAAGTTGCAACCAAAGATTTTAAGCAACAATGGCTTGAACAATCAAGACTGGTCCTTAGATTTATTGTAAAAGCCTGGACGAACTAAAAACTGAACTGTAACGAAGGACAAAATAAAAGAAACATTAACGTTGCCGTGGATTGCGTAAGAATAAAGGGATGCACGTTAGATGACGGTTATGCAACAATACGAGCATACACGAGCTAATGGGTTTTTGTTTTGTTAATAACCCCCCCCCAAAAAAAAAATGCTTCGCGTTCTGCTGTTTTAGTAACAGCGACCTTCGGTGGTTTCTGCATGACTATAAATGCGAACGAAATCTTGAAAAATTAAGGGGAAGTTGCAGGGATAAACAAAACAACTGAAGGGGATGCGCTGATTGAGTGAGCGAAGCGAACGAAATCAGCGATTGTTAGTCAGTGTGCGCAAAAATGGGATTGAAGCATCTTAAACAGACGGTGTAACCTATAGTAGCAATCTTCTAGTTTTCATTTAACTTTCGAACTATTAGTATGTGCGGTTAACTTGGCTAATAGGATTAACCTTGGCGGCCTTTTCCTGGTGGAATGATATCACGACCTTCAAAGGCCGAACGTTTTTGGAAACTTGGCGGATTTTTCTACCAGTTTTGGTTTTGGGTGGATTATACTTTACCTTCCCGATAAACTTAAAACAAAGCCGCGTGTCCTTCGTTTTTTCCCCTCGTTTTTTTCCCCCGTTTTAACGACTACAATATTAACGTCCTTGCTTTAGTAGCAACAAATCAATATTAACAATAATTCCTAATTGATATTAACTCCCAATAGGGACGATAACGATGACTTGTTTCCTTCATTTGAAGAAGTACTGGGTCGATAAGAAATTAATCAATTATTTATCACAGGAGAAAAACGACGTTTAAAATTAATTTTTACCACCAGTAGTATATGCTCTTAACGGTGTGCCGTCAGCAAATTGTGAGCGCTGCTACTTTAATTCAGCGCAATTAAATGCGTGGAATAGCCTACGAATTCCACCGGATTACTAAGTATTAAAGACGCAATTTTTATTCAGTTTTTACACAATTTTTGACCACAGGCGTGTCACAGGTTGACAAAAAAAGGTTCGTCTTACACTTTGGAATCATAAAAATTAGACTGTTTGAAAATCAAACTGCAGCGGGGGGGGGGGGGGTTCTACCTGGAAAACCGGAAAAATTCCGGTCATTTACAAGCGTGGAAAATTCAGGCAATAATCAGGGAATTTGATAAATATGTACTGGAAGTCAGGGAATTTGGACATTTTCCGGAAGTCACTTTCACCTGTAAACAATAGGTAATTCGGATTTAATTTTTTACTTCTAAAACCGTCAGTTTATTTCAGTTAAAACTTCATGTCCTTTTTGTTTAATTTCTGAAAAACTGAAAACTCCTTAGGCCTATACGTAATGTGGGCCTAAATGAGTTTCTAGTTTTCTTCAGATCGTGGCGTTTTCCTACTCTTTACGAGTACCATTTAGGGCAGTGCAATTTTTGATTTAGCAAAGCAGTGCGATATATACTTACTGCAATTTGAGTGAAATGTGAAAAAAAAATGTGTCCTTTATACTGCACTTTCCTTCCACCAAATAAAAATCAGGGAAAAATGTCAGTATTGGTCTGGAAAACCTGGAAAAATCAGGGAATTTCATCGTGAAATTTTGAACGCCACCACTTGGTATTTTCCAAAGAAAACTAACTTAAAAGTTTTTTTTTGTAACTAACCTCAGTTTGTTTTTTGACAGTCTTGTTGACTGCAAGAAACGGTGATTTCTGGAATATACTTCCGGAAGAGATTGTCGCTGCACCTTCGGTCACATTCAATTTCGCAGAATCCAATTTCGCAGAAAAAAATGTCAATTTTTACAGATAAATTTTGAGGTCAGCATAGACCGAGGGTACACAGAGGTTTTTTACGTCGCTTTATCTTACGTCGCTTTACCTTACGTCGACTTGAACTCACATCGCTTTAGCAGAGAGGTGGTTACACGGAGGTTGTAATTGGAGTGAGTTAAAACGACAGCGGGGGTTCCTGCGTCGCGTTTATCTAATCCCCCCATCAAGCAAACCCTCTTTATTGCCAAGTCCCCATTCAGCCAGCTGGCTTTCGACTTCGTTTTAACGAAGTGACAGGTTGCCGTCCTAGTTTCGTGACGTTTATGCGCGCACTTTTCAACCAATCACAAGATAGCAGTCCTTAGAGCGACGTAGAAAATGAGTTTTAGGTGGGTACACGTAGGTTGTTAAAGCGCTTCAACTCCTTACGTCGACGTAACGAGGTGGTTTGAGATAAAGCGACTTGAAAGTGGGTTTAGGCGGGTACACGGAGGTTCTTAAAGCGCTCTAGGCACTACATCGACGTAAGCTACGTCGACGCAAGATAAAGCGACGTAGGAAACCTCCAAACTCCAACTCCAAACTCGCAGAAATTATGTTCACTCTTCAGAATCAAATTTGCAAAAGAATATACGACCTCCTGCCCGGTGATGAACTGCGTTGGCTATTAGACTTTACCCAACTTAGAAGGAATAAATGTGAATTCTTGTTTCCTAGTCCTGTATCCATGAAAAATCCAGAAAAATCATTTATTTAAGATGGGTATAGTAGCGAAACTTTTTTTGTTTAGCCAGTACGAAATATCGACTGGAGTGGAGGGGGGGGGGGGGGGCCTACTAGAAATTTACGTAACCCTAAAGCGCAAAGATTGAACGACTAGAGAAATGATTCATTCCGAGTTCCGGTAGTATTGTTTTCGAAGGATATACTGATTCGAACCGTGGTGTGACGTCATATTCATCACCTCCGCCAAAATAGCCCGAACAGCCGGAGTGTTGCAAGAAAGCAAGAGACTATAGTGGATTTACACACACACACAACAGAGTTTTAAAAAAATAAAAGTGATCTGTTTACAGTTATCAGCCGTTGTTGTCACACAAAAAAACAACAAACTCATTAAAAATACGACGAGAAAAGTGATTATTTCTTTTTATGAATTTACGTTTATCGAGCAAGCCAACAAGTCTAATTTTATAGACACGGTTCCATGCAGTTCTTTGATTGGCTGACATTGCTGCTTCCGCTTCTTCCGGTGTAATATGACATCACTTCCTCCATGGCCGTCTCCTTACTGTAAATGGCCGTCTCCTTCCTGTAAGCATGGCCGTCTACTTCCTGTAAGATGGCCGTTTCCTTCCCGCAGCATGGCTGCCTCCTTCCCGCAATATGGCTGCCTCCTTCGTTTAATCCTAGGCCTGAACCGGAAGTAAATATGTAACGTGAAAAATGGCCTATTGGTTCTTCTTGTCCTACCAAAATTATCGTTCTTCTTTTCTAAAGTGTATGACGCAACCAATCGTGAAACGCAGAACCCGATACAAACAGGAGCCCCCTCACTATCCTGACAATCATTCATGTATAGTATGAGTATCAGAAATTTTCTTGCATAAATAATAAAGTACCTAAAAATAATCTGTGTCACGTCCAATGCAGTTCATCACAGACAACAGGTACAATTTTTCTTCTGCACATTTTATTCTGAAAAAAATTGGCTTATAATTTATGCGAGGTTAGAATTCCATTTTTTGCAGAATCCATTTTCGTAGAGTACTGACCTCAAAATTTATTTCTGAGAAAATGGACATTTTTCCCTGCAAAATTGGATTCTGCTAAAATGGAAGACACTGCCCTCCTTCAGACAGCAGCTGGAAGAGAAAATCCTGTTTTCGCAGAATTCATTCTCGTAGAATACTGACCTCAAAGTTAATTTCGGCAAAAATGGAATTATTTTTCTGTAAAATTGGATTCTGCGTAATTAGAAGACACCACTCCTTCAAACAGCAGTTGAAAGAGAAAATACGACTTGTACGACTTGATTAACTTTTAACGTTTTCTGTTGGGCGTTTTGTTGTGCACCGGTTTTTAAGCTTGCGTTTTCGGGTATTACCGTACTTTGGAGGAATGTTGTTTGATGGTTAGCACAACTGTCTTATATGCCAGAGGTACATGGTTTGAACCTGACCACAGCAATCCAAGATATTTTCGGAAAGAAAAGGGCTCTATGAGGCCTCGTGCTCATGTCAAATCTAGGCTTTTTCGATTGGAATTACGTAGCAAAATTGTTCCTCTCCTTCTGGCAGCATGGCTTCGGTTGGGAGTATACGTTATTATCTCCGAAACCACCAGATATTAGGCCTATTGTAATTTAAACCCAAATTTAATCAATTCATGCATTTTGGCTAATGCGTAGATTCTGCACATCCTACTGAAATTAATTCCAAAAGTATCCTTCGAAATCCATCGTTAAGTCAGTTTTAGGCTGCGCTAATGTGTTGAAACGACTTAAAAATGGTCAATTTGTTGCACCGCGATCAGTGGTTTTTATAAATGGTTTTTGCCCGTGTTTGTATTTAGGAGAAGCCCAACTCGGTCGCATTTCGAATCATATTTCTTACTTTATTCTGAACTCTCCTATAGCTAGCATACGACAGCGGCGTACACAGGGTGTCCTTTTTATTAAAAAATGGCCTTTTTATGCAATCATTTGCTGGCGCGGCAGTGCCTTAGAAAGGGCGTAAAGGTTTAAAACAGACATAAAAAAGAGCAAACAAAACCTGAAAAGGAAAAAAAAGGCTGAGAAAAGGGTAAAAAAAAAAAGAGATAAAGAGAAAAGGTCTCCAGAAGAAATGTGCACTAAAACTTACTGTGCCCTAAAAGTTGCCTCTGGCCTCTCGGGGGTCTTTGCACGCTACTGGTGGAGGATATGCCTTTGGACGAAATGAGACTTTCAATTCTGTCCTCATCAGAGACTCCAGTGTGAAGTACTCATGTTTGATTAACTCCATTAACGTCTTGATTTAAATTCAGGACAGTTTTAGTGAGTAAAATCCAGGCACTACTTTACACGATATCCGCTACGCCTACAACAACTCTAAAAACAGCGAATTATCCTCCACTGCAGTGGATTTTCTGGTGCAGACAGAATTAAAAATTGTTGTCTCGTGCAAAGATCCTCGAGAGGGCAGGGGTAACTTTTAGGTCACAGTAAGTTTTAACGGACATTTTTGCTGGGTACATTTTTTGTAGCTCTATTTTTACCCCCTGCTACCCATTTCTTTGCCTTGTTTGCCCATTTCAAGGATTTTTGATTTAATTGATAGAGTTTGATTCATTTCGTATATACCTATATGTTAAGGTAGAAGGTCGCATTGGCTTATGAAGTCAGGAAGACTTATTTACAATCAATCCGCTTTCAGCATTTGGGTAATAGGTGAAACGGCAGATCCTTAAATTATGCTCGTCGCAAATAATCATGAAACTCTAGAAGTTTGTTTTTGTGTGCGCGACTTTGTAATAACTCCGACCATAGATGAAATTCTTTTTAGTTTTCCAGTTCAGGAATAATGTAATTGGTTGAAGTTGATTGTCAAACTATTTCTCGGAATAATGAGTTATTTTTCGAATTCTAAAAGATAACGAATGCGAAGCACGTCTTTGGATTTCTGTTGAGTGATTTAAGAAAAGTTTACGGCAAACTTCTGTTGAGTTATACTTTGTAAGATACTGCCGTTTCTTCCATTAGGCTATGAATGCACGAATTCAAAAAGGTTTTTTTTTTTTTAAGGGAACGTGTTGGAATTCGGCATTTTTCGGTTTTCTGGTATGACTTGTGTGATATGTTACGAATTATTATACCCAGGAATTATTAAAAAAAAATTATTTTGATTTTAAAACGATACGGTAACCTTTGTCTCAATTGATTACTGGAGAGAAAAAAGCACTGAAAATGATCAACGTGTAAAAAACTAGCTAGTGTACATACGTGCAATGGAATGCGACGTTTTGGGATTTTTTTTATCTCGTTATCAAGCAAAAGGGAATTAGATTAGTATAAGCTAAAAATTAACAGAAAATACACTTCTAACAGCAAGAGCAAGGCAACCAGCTCAATACAAATAGATAAAAGTTTAGCCCTGAATACAACGCTTTAATTAAGGGAGTGTCGAACATTTGTTTGAAGTATACGTATATAACGGCAGGCGCTCTTTGCTCGACTACACAAATTACCCAAAAACGTTCCGAATTTTTTACACGTATCTGAATAAACATTTGGATGCGACGAACAAGAACAATTATTTTTTTTAAGTGTGACCTGTGCACGTATTGTCAGTTATAAAGTACCATAATTAAGTAGTCTTACATGATGCTAGAATCTGCAGTACCGTTGCAACGTTGCTATGAGTGGAGTCCAAAACAAAAAGCTGTTATTAGCAAGTGAAAAACTTAGTACGGGAGAAATGGAGTCTGTTTTACGTGGTTCAGAGTGAAGTTGACACAGGTTTACTCGGTTTGCTGCTGTTATATTTCATTAGCAGCAGCTGTCGAGTATTGCGTTAGACAGTAAGCCAATAAGAAACATTTTAAATAACGGAAATAAAAAAAACTGCACGATGCTTGGGTTGACTCGCATTTCAGATATGGCTTAGAAAATGTGTGGCTACTTTTCAAGGAGTAAGCAGATTAAAAAAAAACGTTATAGTTATTTTGTAATCAGTCAACAATTGTGGTTTGGAAAAACGTGCGACTGAAACTTAAAAAAAAATTGAAATTCTGAGTATGATAAGTTATGTGACCATTTAATTGTTTTTAGCAATTATTTTGAAGTTGTTAATAGCTATACAGAGTCAATAGAAGATCCATTCTTAAAGTGGCACTATCATCAATTGAAAACCGTACGAAAATACCGTGGCGCCATCTAGCGGTAGTGATATTGTTAACCTTTACAGCTTAACTGCTCCCAGGCGTACCAAATTTTTTCTCAATAATTAAGGAGACTCGTGACTTGTTTGTTTCGTTAAAAGAAATGACGTTATGCATTCGATGCGAGCAAGTGGTAGATAGCAGTAGACAGAGCTGGATGTTACCAAATTCTGCAGACTTGCATTCGGTAATAGTGCCCCTTTAAATTCTCGCTATCTGCTTTGTGATTTATTACTTCCTAAATATTTACAGTTTCATTCTACCTTGCCGACATTTGCGGACACTGGTCATTTAAAGTGGCACTATCACCAATTGAAAGTCGGCAAAATCTGGCAACATCTAGGGCCCGTCTAGTACCATCTAGCACTTGCTTGCACCAAGCGAAGGAATTCACAGCGGCACTTCTTTTAACGAAACAAACAAGCCACGACCTCCTTAATTATTGAGTGAAATTTGGTACTTCCTCGTGCACCTGGGATCAAGCCACAAAGGTTAACAATATCGCTGCTGCTAGATGGCACCAAGGTATTTTCGTTCGCTTTTCAATCGGTGATAGTGCCACTTTAATCTGTATATCTCGGTTACGACAGAGTGATTATCGGTCTCGTCACGTATATGAAACGTGTCTCGACCGTATCGTCTTGAAAACGGAAATTTTCAAGTGAAGTGTCGTATCGAAGGGTCCGCACCCCACACGAACGCGGCACAACACGAAATACGACGGCTAGCAGACGACCAGCGAATCACCAACTCTCCCAGCATGCAATTCAATCACCCCCACACCCGACTTCCCCTCTCCGCATCCCCAGTTTGCTGTTTCCGGTTTGCGAGTCGCCCTTGATCAAGAAGCCGGGAACTGACGAAGCCGCGCGACTTGGTGTCGAAGCAGCGCACCCAAGTTGCGTCAAAGCCACACTGATCGTCTTCTGACCGCCGCACGAAATTTGACGCGCACCCAACACGCAACGTGACTGTGACGTCACGGAACCCCCAACAATGGACACTCAGAGGCAGCAGTGCCGCGTGTGGGCGAATTTAGAACTGCAAGGTTTCGTCTGTTGTGTCAGTGCAAGAAGAAAGTGAGATATTGATGCATTGCTGCTGTCAGGAAGACGAAATATCCAGACGTTTCATATCGTGCGCGAGGTCTTAGTTATTAGAGCAGTTCTGCTGACTTCACGTCTCTATTACGTGGTATCGATTTTTAAGTTTTCAGTATCAACAGACACGCTAGCGCCTCCCCCAACCCCCTTCCTGTCTTTTTGTCAACAAACATACACGAAACAAGAAACTCGTCACGACATCTTTTACTAACAGTCGCGCAAAAAAATTAATAATTGCTGAACTCGCATGTTTTTCGTGTGTGATCGGACAACTTATAAAAAAAGTCAAGTCATTCTGCTGCTCTTCGAACTCAACTGCCGACAATGGGGCTACGGTGCTTTACAATACAGAGAAAAAGATTGGCTGAAAGTTTACGAGGAGATGACAATGAAACATCTGAAGATATGGTCATGGTAAGTGGTAAATGTTATTGATGTACACAAATACATTTCTTTTTTTTTTTAATGTAAAACGACGACGTTTTAACGAGATCTGCCTATGGTTCAAACGATGCTTAGTGTTTTTGTGTTGGTATACCTCAAGATTCAGTTTTGGAGCCCTTGTTGTTTAATTGTTGTGTAATGGTTTTCGAAGTAGCTCATATACGTAGAATACCTCAAGGCTCAGTTTTGGAACCCTTGTTATTGCATTGTTGTTAAGTAATTACGCCGTCTTTGAAGTTGCCTTGTTTGAAATATCGGAGATATGAGACAATGCTTATTGGACACTTTCACTTTATTTAAACTTTATTTAATTTTCTGTTACATTTTGTCGCTGGTGAATATTTATTTCGCGAGGATAATAACAGTACGTAACTTCCCAATTAAAGTGTCGATGTGGCTAATAAACCCGTAAATACGTAACCAAAAAACATTAGTTTCATGTTTGGACACTCTGCTCCTATAGTTGTGTATGCTTTCTATTAACGTAAAACTGAAATAATAACTAAAAGTACAAATGCTGGTGTACTGCAGGGCTCAATTATGGAACCCTTGTTGTTTATCCTGCATTTGTATTGGTGGGCATCATGAGTTGAGTTTCCCAAACGTCGCATTGCGGACTGTTTTTGATACCGGAAAGTTAAGAAATTGATATCTGGTTATTCTGAGCAGTGTGGCAAATAGATTCCGAATGCGTGAAAATCTATTTAGGTGCAATAAAACGCCCCCTTCAGTTTTAAATCTAATTTAGACTAACCACCAGTTTTTTTTTTTTGCCTAAGGTTGAAATGATTTACCTTGTTGATACTATGATGTCGCTATAATGTGTAAGGTTTCATCATGGTTTCAATTATCTAATTTCACCAATTGACTAGGAGATTTTTCTTCCTTTTAATTCGTATTTTTTTTATATTTTACTTTTCAAGTGTATCAGAATCCTTACTATAACGAGGGCTTTCATCGCTTTGGCGAGTTTTGCGGCATGAATTTTTCGCCGGTGTAACTTTGGGGTAAACCTGCTGCATGCACACCTTACTTCGTTTTTAAGCGTAACACTAGGCGTCTTTGTTAAGGCCATTAAAAGTTAATGAAATGGTTCTCAGGGTTGGTAATAAAAAAAAACTGATGCGGACGGGTTGTATTTTTGTTCGTGATTTTTCAGATACGGGCAATAGCCTACAGAGCAACAATATCTTTAATGCCAGATTCAGTCACGTTCTGTAGGCCACGCTTCACATCGGATATAATAAGTCTTTCTTTAGCGCCATGTTTTTCATTGTGACACGCCTGTGAACGTTCTTTAGATTCGTTTAGAGATCATATGAACGGTGCGCGGGCTGATATGGTCATCGGATCCAGGAAGTGTTTGGTGAAAGCGTTCAATTGATGCGTGATCTGAAATTTTTTTTTTTACTATGGAGGCCTTTTAGACTGACTTTTCCTGGAATAATCGTAAACCTGCAAAACTTTTAATCTTCATCAAGGTTGGATAAGGATTAATATTATCTTTCCGGACACGGTAGGTGCCACATACGGCGGTAGTTCATTAGCACTACTAGATAGACCCACATGCAATTAGGCCTAAATTATTTGAAGCAACCTTCACGAATGTGAATTAAAAGGCATTATTTCCGAAAAAAACAAACCACGTCCCTGCCACGATCTCCCCCCCCCCCCCACCCGGTGCACGCAACTGACTTGAAAATTAGGAGCGGCTTCTGCTCCTCTCGCTCTCCCAAAATCTTCTGCTTTTTGCCAACCATAGATCCAGCGCTATAGAGCAGCGTCATGTGACGTCATGTTGGCTACACGAGAGATAGTTGCAAGGGTCACTGGATTAAAATGGAGGGTTAAACAACGGCACTTCTAGTCAAGGCAGTGCTTTGAGAGCGGAATTCGTAGGCTTAAAAAAACGTTGTTTTCTCCAATCCCTTATGCTGCGAGGTTGTAATCGGAAAATAAAGATTCCACTTGCTTAAAAATGTCGGCATCTGCCAACAAATCGACAAAAATCGCGCGTTGTATGCCTAAGAAATCTACTCTTAACATCATTGTCTTCAGTAAGACGCCCTTCTTTTCCCCCTCCAGTGACCCTTGCAGCTATCCCAGTAACTGGCTCCAGCATAGAGTTATATACAATAATACTATGTTGTGTCACTGCTCTATACCAGTGACACAACATACCAGTAACATAACATTAATATCTGGTCTAAAAGTGTGACCATACCGTTCCAATATCCCGCCATAGCTGTAATCAAGGAGAAAATTATGTGATTCCCTTTTCATCTATAAAACCAGGGAAATTCAAAAAAGCCAAGGCACGTTTTGTTTGCGAGGCCATTAAGAAGGCCACTCCTTTATTTTCGTTTCCCAATTTCAAAGCCCTCCTAAATTATAAGCTGGAAAAACTGCCTGAAGCTGTTTATCTTGTGGTTTCCATGGTTACGGTTTTAAGACGATGTAACATTCCCCGGGCTGCATCTATATGTATATAGTTCAGTTTTCTCTGTACCCCCTCCCCATTCCCTCCCCCCCCCCCTTCATTTCGAGGATCTACGAGAGAGTTTTTGATGTATCACGGGAAAAAAAAAGGCTTTCTCTAAAATTAGGCTTTGGTCAAACGTCGATGCTAGTCTGACGTGCATATTCTTGTAAGAAGTATTTGCAAAAGAAAAACTCCACTCACAAGCAGTTTCAAATTTTGGTATGATTGAAATGCGGTATGTCCGGGGTTCGAGTCCCACTTATCTATAATTACACAAGATCCGCAACGCAGTCATCGGTAGCGCAGCAGCAATCTGCATCTGCAGCAGCTGCATACTATGCCATCTCCGCCATCTACCGACGGAACGGCAAATTGTAACAGAAGCAGCCAAGGCCCGCTGAGATAGTAGCTGCGCCCGGAACGCAACGGCCAGCAGCAACGCGAACATGCGATGCCATCTCCCGACCGAACGGCAAATTAAATGAGGTGGGGGGAGCGAAACGGGGGCAGGGGAGGGGGAACGGGAGCGAGACGACGCGGAATGAGCGAGCGAAGCGTGCGACTCCGCTAGTTGGCAATAATTTTTTGTTTCTTTCTTTCTTATATTAGTGTATCTTGTATTATCACAAGGACTGTCTTTAATACTCTTTAGTTTTTAGATTCTTATACTGAAGAAGCCTCGATTCGTCGTCGAAAATTTGACATCTGTAACTAACAGTATAGAGTATAAACGTAACTGGCTATTGCATCTTACTTCGTCTAAGCCTACGCGGAGTCCTGGTGGTAGATACGGTTACTAATATCTCTAATATTTGTTTGCCTCTGTGCTGCGTCTAAGAAAAAAGCATTAACAGTAGCGTTAAAGGGATATACCTCTCAGCGCCATTTTTCTCAATCCTCCACATCAAGTACGGCCCCAAAGGTCTATTTACTTGCCATTAGTCTTTCCCTTGCTAAAAAATCCGTTTTAAAATGTGGCGTCTAGGAGCTTTTCTATTGAATATTGGGGAACTTTATTTACGTTCTTCCAGAACGTATATGATGCTTTGCGCTCGTACAATGACCTTGAAGTTTTATTTGTGTGTACGCAGTACTAATTTTAATGCTTTGCTAGTAATTACTATAAGATCGAAAATCTAAAAGACTAATAAGGGAAAGATTAAAATTAATATTTCAATAGATCGCCGAAGCAAAATTATAAGACACTAGTCTAGAAAATTATAAATTGTGATTTTAAAATACAGGAATCATTCTGGTTTTTGACAATCAATCAATGGGTTCACGCTGGCTGGACTATTAGACGCAATGCCAACATTAAACATAATGTGGAAGTTCGGTTATAAATATAGGATCGACCCTATAAAACCGATAACGACGCCATTGCCGTAAATTTTGCCGATACCGAGGCGGTATCGGCAAAATTTATGGCAAAGGCGTCGATATCGGTGAAAAGTTGTTCCAGTCAATCCCTGTTTCTTACCAATCATTTGCTTAATTTTGTAGTGTGTTCATGTCAGTAGCTCCCATTAACCCCAATTAAGTGCCTTTGCACTCGTCCCTGAGCGACTTTTGTTGCAAAGGGTATGTACTTGGCCACCAATTACCGTCTCTCGTGTTGCCGTCTTAATTGGGTTCCGTTAAATGTTCTCTCCCACTCGACCGCAAAACGAGAACACGCTGACAACCCACGTACATTTCCATGGCAATGGAACTAGGCCTAGGTCAGTCTACAGGGTATGAAAACTTGGTAATTATTTGGAAACCTTATACTTTTCACGCTGTCGACTTTATTTACCCACCTGCCGAATCTTTTGTCGTTACGGTTCTGAAAATTATAACAAACAAACTGCGCAAACGGTGAAAAATATGTTGTCTATGCGGATAGCTTCTTAATGAAAAAAAAAATGACACGTAAGCCCTTACATCAAGAGTTGGCTACATTTAGAAGTGGTTGGGATATGCTATAGGGGAAGAATTGCTCGTTCTGTAGATAGCCCCCCAGAGGGTTTAGGGACCGGTCATTATAATTTATGGCCAGGGGGAAAAACCGGAAAAAATGAAATTGTGACAACCACATTTTCTAGGACCCCCTCCCGCCTTCGAGACCCTGAAATTAATCTTGACCCCCTCCCACTCAAGATCCAGAAATTATTTGACCCCACCACCTAACAAAATGCGCTTTTCATATGCCTATTGAGACTGTTTCCTGATGATTTCCTGTAACCAAGATTAGTGCTGTAGCCTCATTAAGAAAGTGACACTCCGCACCGACAAGGCACTACTAGTTGCAAGGAAAAAGTGTCTCGTTTTTAAAGAAAAGACTCGATGGGTTAAAAATGTTCTATGAAACACCGAGGTTCCTTACACCCATCTTGTATCAAATTTCATACAATATAATGATGAACACACTGTTTGCTTGCATGCCCACATCCGTGACATAGGCTGATAGACAGAAGAAGCCTATAGAAACCAAAGGGGCAAGGCTTATTCAAAAACACTACATTTGTATTATTGGTATATACTAATAGCTTCAAAACCTTGTAAACAGAATAGAATAGAAAAAACGTTGTCGGCCAATAAGCTTACAATTTTTTGAACCCCCAAGCGGCTGATGTTAAATGGAAGGTACACCAACTCCAGGTCATTTGTGTTTTTTGCCGCATGAGGGTGGAAACCGAATTACCCGGAGGAAACCTTCGTGCAACGGGCTGAAAACTACACCGGCGAAAAAGCCGTACTATAGTGTCCGCGGCCTATCTTGAGCTCGCCCCAGAACGAATACAGATAATCGATTGTATGTTTTCGATAGCAGAGCACCTTGTTGATATCCTAGATGGTTACAAAAACAATGGCGGCCGTCGATTAAAGCCGCTTCCTCCAGGAAGGTGTAGCCGCTCGTAAAATACCCTGCAGGACTCAAGATACGCTCGCGCATACAATATCCACTTCCTTCTCCAGGATCGAACACGGGTCTGTAAGAAGCCAGAGATGTACAGCTGGGACCAAGACGCTTATCGAATCTGACGCCCCAGTGCTCGCAGCTACCCGTGAACACTCGCATCATGGGAGAGGGGTCTGGGGCGCCCCCCCCCCCCCCACTCAAATTGAAACTTTTTCAGAAATTTTGACAGTTGAAAGTGCCCTTTTTGAGGTCCAA